>JAKZHN010000046.1:0-184461 GCA_037179335.1 Cyclaneusma minus | reverse complement strand
GTCCGGGCTTCCGCGCCACACCGGCCCGGCCGGGCCCCCCGCCCGCCCCGCCCGCGCCCCGGCCCCCCCCCCCCCCGCCCCCCCCCCCCCCCCCCCCCCCCCCCCCCCCCCCCCCCGGTTCAAGAATCAGGATTGATGATAATGTTCTCGGACGAGTCCAATGCGGGTTGCCGTCAGACGTCAACTGCTGTCAATATAACAAGCGTTTGGAAAGTCAAAGAGAAATACGGGGCGAGGCGCAACTTTATGTTCATGATTTGTAATGATAGCAAGGGAAGGAGATGGCTCCGAGGGTGCATTCCCAAAAGCGAGCCGCGATCACATGCTATAGTGACAATTATAGCAAGAAGCGGAGTTTTGTGATTTGTGTTCATGTTCTTTTGGTCTGGAAGGTAGGTATTTTACGGAGCGGGCGGCAAGCGAGGCAGAAGCTAATTATCGACGCTGCTGCGACTGGCCCCGATACTGCCTCCAAATCGGGTCATGGAATCCATAACACTGTGCAACACAAGAATAGATACAGTAGTCCTCCACACCAATTCGACACGGCTTATCTCCAAGTCCGTCGTCCTCCACTTTTCTGATACTACGTGTCTCCACAATTGCTCATCTTCTGTTCCCCAGCCCAATCGTCCATCGCAGCCGAGGACTTCAAATGTTGAGCCATCGGCAGACGACGCCTTGACTCTGCGATGCTGCTCCGCTGTGGCTGTCACTTCAACAAATCCCGGCAGCTTGCTGATTCGAAGCTCCATGACGACCTCTTCGGCAGGGATGCCCAATGCTGGAGACGGAGACTAGCTTGGCCAAAGCACTTGGCTACTCGACGACGCAGACTCAGACAAGCTGTAGATGGTAGCGCTAACCCCAAGAAAAGGAACATTTTCCATTCCACCAGCCCGATGTTCGCTGTCCCCTGGTTCCGTCGCTTCTTGCATGTCCATTTTGACTTTGCAAGCTCCGGGAGATTGCCTGCTGCGACTCGGTCCCGCCGTTGATGCTGCGAGGACTGGCTGGCGCCAGACTTTGGGTTGGATAGGAGCTTGCGATAAGGCTGCTACGCGTGCCAGAGTCATCGTGATCTTCCTCCACACTTCGCAAGTGAGTAGCTTCACGGCTTCGAAGGTTCATTCCTGGCTGCCAGCGAAAGGTGTGGAGGGGCTCTGGACCGGGGGAAAGCGGATCCTAATAGCGAGCCCGTACAAGCCATCCGCTGGATGGTCCATTCGTTTCGGTATCGACGTATTGGTGCAGCGTGTTGTTCTCGCTTCCCCTGCTTTCTCTTACGTCTTGGTACTGGCGAGAAGATATCCAGAGTTGAAAGTAGTGTGGAGGCGTCCCCGCTATCATAAAGATATAAAGGGGCTCCCACCTTCAAGTGTCCATACTTGGTCGCCCATATTTGATCAACACCATCTGATATATCAAACCTTCTTCTTGTTGTTTCAACACTCGTCGTCTCTTGTTGCCTCTGAGATAAACCTCGTCATCGACGATACTACCCGCACCCAAAGAACTTTTTGGAAACAGCAAGAACAAAACAGTAGGAAAGAGCTCCTTACTGTGACCAGCACCCACGACCTCGAAACACGGACTTTGATACCGACACTTCGGTTCTGGTGTGACAGTATTTGTAAGTCCAGCACTATCAACCTTCCTGTGTCACCTCATCCGAGGACCGCCCTTGAGCTATCGCGAACTATCGCGAAGTAAAGAACATGGCGGATTTTAGTTGACTCCGTTGAAACTGCGCTTGAGCCGGGTACTCGGGAGGTGACAAATTCGAAGTTGCTGTTCCTGCCACTTTAGTGTTCGCTTCTGAGAATGCTCCGCCCACAAGTTTTGAAGCTGCTTCTTCTTCTGTCTCGCACGCAAGCATATATCAATGATCTCCTTGGCCTTCCGATCATGTATCGTCCTTCATCGATCTCTTTGCTCAGTTGCTTGTGTCTGTTGCGGAGCCTCTTGGTAGTTTTTTGTGCTTCCCTCAAGAATCACATCTTTTTCAAGAAATTCCATCTGTCAACCAGATAACTCCTAACAACAAATGACATATCAGGACTTCCTCGACGCTCCTCGCACTCGGCTTGCAGATATACCAAAGACAATGGCATCCGCAGATGTTATCAGTGCGCCTGGGCTGCACATGAAGAACAACTACTTCGCGGCATCGACGCAGGAGAACTTGAAGCGTACATTCCAACAATTCGCCAATGAAGTCAACTGGGCTGCCCCTGTCGATAAGGCTCTGTTCAAACCTTCCAGACATCTGGTTGGGGAGGTGCCCGAGTTCGTCCACACCATGGAGGATATCGGGTATCCTGCTTCCAAGGGTGTCTCGCCAGTTGCTGTCTCAGAACCCTTCCGCTTGTTCTCCGAAGAAGCTGTAATGAAGATCAGAGAAGAAGTGCTAGCTCCCCAGGTTCAAGACAACTACAGCTGGACCTCCGACATTGCTCCCAAGCAGATTCGAGGATTCTGTCCCAAGTAAGCGGAATGCCCTGGCCCCTGAACCTCTTCTTTTGTCCCGCTCATGCGCCGTCCTGTTGAGTCGTGCTCGTCCTCTGACAATAGAACCAGGTACGCGAAATTCACATACGAGGCTTGGAACCACCCCGAGACACTTGCTGTCATTTCCCGCATCGCTGGTGTCGATCTTGTCCCTGTGGTCGACTATGAGATCGGCCACACGAACATTTCCGTACCAGGATCCAAGAAAGACCACGACAAAACTCAACTGATTGCCGAAGACGACGAGAAGCCAGTCGTCGATTGGCACAAGGACAGCTACCCATTCGTCTGCGTTCTCATGATGAGCGACACCACGGGCATGGTTGGTGGCGAGACGGCCTTGAAGATGGGCAACGGTGAGATCAAGAAGGTCCGCGGTCCAGGCAAGGTGAGACAAAACCGCCATACTAAGACTTCAAGCTTTCTCTAACGCTTCCAGGGCTGTGCCGTCATTCTGCAGGGTCGATACATCGAGCACCAAGCTCTCCGCGCTTTTGGATCCCAGGAGCGCATCACAATGGTTACGTCCTTCAGACCTCGCTCTCCCTTCATCCGCGACGACACTGTGCTCAACACGGTCCGACCGATCTCCGACTTGTCGGATCTCTACGGCCAAGTCATGGAGTACCAGCTCGAGAACATGGAGGCTCGTGTTCGACGTATGCTCAAGATCACCCGAGACTCGATGAAGGCTGGCAAGACCGATGTCCAAGCCATCAAGAAGTTCCTCGAGTTCGAAATCCAGGCTCTTCAGCACATTGACAATGAGATTGTTGAGGAGAGCAAGGTCAAGAAGGGTGCTTTGGCAGAGATGATCGCGAAGGAGCGAGCCGACAATGCTGCGAAGGCTGCGAAGGGCGCGAAGGCTAAGACGCTCGAATTGTGAAGGTCGCTCTGGCTCGCATGTGTCGCATTCTTATTTATGACTTGACGAATTTTGATCTCTCTCTAAGTCTGGAGGATTTTGGGGCCCGGCCGGCTGTTGCGTCGGGCTTGGGTATCGTTATTTGGCCGCAGTTTTTGATGTTTGTCTTTGATTTATCTTCAGCGCTTGGCATGTTTTGTATCGTCTCTTGATTCAGCGCAGCACCTTCTCTTGATCCCGATGTCGCTCTTCCAGGAGGGCATCCTATCATACTATAATCAGCATAGCACCAAAATTGGGCAGTGTTATTACAACGACATCTAGATTGATCCGTTAGGGACAACCAATACAACATATTCGCGGGACTTCTCTCCAAAACAACGCGAGTTCGCTGGGGATGCTCCCCTGGTGTGAAATCGATGAAGCGCAAGGATCCATGTGTCGCAGTGGGTAGTTGGTGCTTTGGGTAGACAGTAAGGAGAATTGGTGCTTTGTGGTGCTTTGGGTAGATGTAAAGGAGAAATTTGAGCATCGCATGACACGGATCACTCCAATAATTGCACCTGCAAGGAGAGAAACGCGGTGAGTAATTGATCAATTGTAAGGAAAAGCGCGACTACTCGACTGAAGCCGGAAACAAGGCAAAGAAACAACATGATAGCAGGACAACAGTATGATTAGAAGCCGTCCAGATGACAGAATGAAATGAAGCTTTTCCCCTGACTTTCCCGTACAGCTGTAGAGAACAGAAAACGAATCGAATCCGAGCTCGAAATAGGGCGGGGGAATAAGGCAGGAATGGATGCCGTTGCGATCCGAAGTTTTCAAAGTATGGTGAAGATGTGGTGAGCGGTTTCTGGCGCGCGGTGGCTTCGCCGGACTTTAAGTCTTCGATGGGTGAGGGTCCGGCTTTTTCGCACTAAGTGTGGTTGCGGTGACATGGTTGCAGAACTGCCAGGGCTTGCTTCCGGGAGGGGACCCTGGCTTCTTTAGTGCCAGAGGAAATCGGACGTGGAGGATGGGTGTCTGGAAATGTGATATGTGACAGAAAATATTCGATGTCACGATGTGTTGTCAATGGTCTCATGGAGGGGTGGTTGCATGGGCTGGGATGACATATGTAATTCGGGCTAACCGCGGGCGAACATTGGTGGGGTAAATATAGAGAACACGAAAGGAGTTTATATACTTCAATAAACAACGGTACTGAAATTGAAATGACTGCAAGGGATCACGAATTTCGGCAAAGTAGAAAATGTACCGTGCAGCTTGAACTTCGGGGGCTTCTTAAACTCTAAATAGACGCGTTTGCGGCAGTACATACTAACAATACTGTGATTCACGTCGGTCACAAGCGATGTCAAATAACTTGGAGAAAAATAGAAAATATGGGGAGCCGGCCGCCTGTTGTCGTGAAAGGAATATCTCAGTATTAATCCAGAGCATTCGCATTTCTCTTGGGAATTAAAGCTCCGCGCCACGAAACGCGGCAGTCGCGTATACTAGACTGGCTGCCTCAGCCTTCAGGCCACAGAAATCCCTAGCGGCATGAGCCGCGTGCGTCTGGCAGCGCCTCTCCGACAACACATACATCCGCATCAGGCTTGAGGAAGCCCATCCGTTCCCTCGACGAGCCCTGCCGGCCGACGCCCCGGGATTCTTTCCAACTTGCAGAGCTCGTTAGATCTGCATTCCCTTCCTTGCCCGGCTGTCCTGAGTATTCACGACTTCTGTCGTGAACTTGGCACTCCCTCACCCGGCCGACCGTTCACAATAGCTGAAATTCTCGCTGATTTCATCTCACTCTGCATCATGGCACCATCCGGCTCCAAGAAGCGAGTCGCAGCGCAAGTGATTCGAGGCAGCTCGGCCGACAATGAGGGTCCAACCAGCAAGGCCTTGGTTGCCAAATCAGCCGCGGTGAACGGCGCAGAGGTAGGCGACTTGGTCATCCTTCATCTCCCCTTCTTTGCTAATATTGTTTGCAGCTTGCCGACAAATTCAAAACAGATCTCCAAAACATTAGACAGCTGGTGACATGTACAATCTGCGACCAGTTGCTCTACGAGCCCTGGACCTTGGGATGTGGCCACACGTATTGCTACAGCGTGAGTAAACTATGGCCTCACGCTATTCACTTGCAGATGCGGTTTTACTAACTCGTTAAAGTGCCTTTGCAACTGGTTCGTACCGAACAAGCGGAAGAAGACATGCCCAGACTGTCGCAAAGCTGTCACAGATATGCCGGCTCCTGGCTTTCTCGTTAGTCACTTCAACCTTCGTCGAGTAATACTTATCTAGTCAGCAACTGACCGTCCTCCAGATCAAGCAGATGGTGGAAATCTTTCTTAACCGAGCCGAGCTCATGCCAGCCGACGAAACAATGGAACAGCACAATCAAAGACGTATCGAAGAGAACGAAATCGTCGAAAAGGATAAGTCTGGACCAGGTGGCCTGTTCAAGGGAACGTTTAACATTGCACCAGCACCAATTATGTGGGACGATGAGGACGGCGTTCAACGCTGCAGACATTGCCACCATGAATATGAGGGAGGCGCAGCATGCGGTCATTGTGGTGCTGCCTTCGAATTTGATGATTTCAGTGACGAACCAGGCATGGACAGCGACATGGACAGCCACGATTTTGATCTGGACGCCGATTTGGATGATGATGACCTGCTGGAGTTTCGTCAACGTCAAGGTCCTCCTGCGATCTTGCCTCGAGTACAACTTGCGTACGGCGATCATGGTCAAATTAATCTTGTCAGCTCTGACGATGATGCTGACGAGGCCGACGACGAATCCGACAACGATCTTGGCTCTCTGCAAGACTTTATCGTGGACGAAGACGAACGAAGTCGCCGATCTGAATCCAGAGCTTCGGATTCAGTTTCCCACATCACTCTGAGCTCGTCTCGTTCAACGCCCCGGCCTTATGAGCATGAGGAGGAGCATGATAACTCGGATGACTCGGACGATATTCGGGGTATCGGAAGTTACGGTCGAAGAGCAGTACGTGTGCATGGTCCTGGTAGAGTACCCGAGCGAGCTTCTTTCGCGCGAGCAACACCTTCGATCGTTTCTATTAGCACGTCCGAAGCCGACGACTATGGTCCGGGAGAGTATGAGGCTGAAAGGGATCTGCGCGGAGCAGGATGGAGCCCGTTATCACACGACCAAGAAAGCGACTATGATTCCCGTCAACTGTTGGCCAATGGAGATGAGGATGAGGAAGAAGATAGTGACTCGAACACAATGACTGGTAACCAACCATCGGACGATGAGGAGGAAATGGGCTACGGCGAGAGATCACCAACACCTCGCTTCACTCGAGCTTCACAGTTCATTCGCGGACCGGGATATGGCTTGAGGCAGTACTTGTCTGGCACCAACAGACATGAGGCCAGACGTCGTCACCAAGCCTCGATGTCTCTTTCGAACGTGAGTGCAGAAGACGGAGAGGCCGATGATGACGATTCTGGCGAGGACGACGACGAGGAGCCCGAAGTCAGGGACCGCGACGGAGATGTTGAGATGAGCGTTTCCCCGTCGGTCTCCGAGAAAAGCAGTAGCAGCGCAGGTGATGATCGCCGCAAGTCGGGCGGATACCTCGGTCCCGCCAACAACGTCCACGACCTGGATGAAGAGTCGTCTGAGGAGGATGTTCGACCTGCCAACAGGCGTCGAAGGTTCTTGACAACCGGTCTATCCAGCCCCGCTGAGATTAACCGCAATTTCGCTACCGCACTGAGAGAAGCATCCAGCCCCCCTGAATATGACCGACATATCGCCAGGGCTTTTGCTCGCCACCAGAACGCGCTCAGAGACGTCTCGATGAGTCAGAGCCCGGGCTTAGCAGATTTGGGTCTTGGTCCTGCTCGTCTAGCTTCACCCGTACCCATGGGCAGCCGCGAAGCCTCCTCGAGAGCTCGATATGCGAATCCACTCAGTCGAAACAATACGGGTCGTCAGATGACTTCATCTCGAGGTGGCAACCGAGGCAACGCCGAGGTCACGGTTTCGGTCAACCAGCATCCAAGACACCGCTCTTACCGCACTTTCTCTTGAAATCTTCTCTGGGACTTTACGGGTTTCCTTGACTATGCAGGATTGGCAGGCTTGACAGGCTTAACGGCGTTTACGGGGGGCTCTCAGGTAACACGGGATCCTGCATCCAATGGAAAGCCTTCTTCCAAGTGGGCACTATTCGATATTTTCGTATGGCATAGGGCGACGGGCAAGGCACTGGTACTTTATGATGCTTATGCAGAGAATCGGGAATGGTCCAGACCAGATTTGGGGTGCCATGGAGTATGAGTATTTTATACCTGTACTGTCTTTGATGTCTTTGATGATGCCCCTTGGCTTTTGCCTGCCTTTCGGGCGTAGTGCTCGCGAAGCTTTCCTAAATAGCACAGAAAATGAAAAGAACGCGGATCCGTTAGGAAGCATTTTGGAGGACTTCCATTTCCTTAGTGCAAACGTGACTGTATGTGCTAGACCGTGTCAACGGTTCTTCATTAGGACTATCCCACATGACTGTAAATATTCCTATACGATGCAAAGTATTCCGGGTGATTATAGAAACCACCAATGGTTAAAGACATTCTCAATATCTAGAAGGCCCAGTTGAGATATATGCTGGCTTGGCTCTTGGGACTTGGTTAAAGCAACAAGGGGGTCTGTGAGAAGGGTTAATTAATCCAGGACTTCGCGATCATATGCTTGAGTCTTTATATGATTGTTCAAGTATATACATCTCATCATACAATCAAGCTCTTCCGAGGCAAGACATGGCCTCAACGCCGGATCTCCGATCTCGCTACATAGCATGAGTACTATGGCCGTCTTCATGGTCTAAAACAGTATTGGACCCGGGACGTTTGCGATGTAGCCTCGTTTCATGGTTCCCGGGTACTCGAACCTACGCCGGCGAAGTTTCCGCCTTCAATACCACGTCTGCCACCAGCGCTCGACCCCGGAATATTTCCCTTTTCCCCTCTCCCTTTCCCATCGTAAATTTCACAAACTTTCCGCCTCCTTCGCCCTCTTCATCTGCATCTCCAACGCATACTCCCTCCTCTCCTCCCTAATTGTCACATAAACCCAAAACCAACTCACCATCTCCACAAACAGCCAGCTAAACACCACGCGATTCTTCAGCCCGTCGCTCCAATCTCCTCCTTTCAAGTAAGCTCCATTGAAACCGTCGACTGTGTAGCCGGCATTGTAGCCTTTGGAGCGATTGCGGGCGACGGATAGGTAGCTGTAGGTGCCGAGGACGAGGAAGAGGAAGGTGCGGATGGGGGCTTGGATGCCCCAGTAGTAGGAGGAGATTTCGAGGGGCATGGAGACGGAGAGGATGTCGGTGGTGGCGAGGAGAAGGAAGAGGAGGGCGGTGAGGGCGTGGGCGGGGGTGGGGTGGGTGAATGCTTGGGTGTCGGGCTGTAGTGGGGAGGGGTTAGTTGGGATGTACGCAGGGGTTGTGGGGGGTTGGCAGGATGGAAAGGGGAAATCGGAAGAAATTGGACGGGAGAAAGTCAAGTCGAGATGGAAATTCGAGATCTTGGAAGGGAGATATACCATGTCCATGGCAGTACCGAGGATAAAGACGAGGTTTTGGTCGGCGGCGGTTCGGGGGTTGGTGAGGAAGAAGAAGGCGAGGGTGAAGTGGAAGATGGAGAGTGAGCGAATCAGGGTGTTCCCTGAGATGAGCGGCATGTTGGCAGTATTTTTCGTATATAAGGAGAGCTTCAGAAGCGGATGTGACCTGCGACTTTGCGCAGGGATATATCTGAGATCTGCGGAGCTAGATTCAAGGGAGTGTGGAGGACGATTGACTGGATTTCGAGTCTTGCTGAATCATCCTAAGGGAAAGAGCTTGTATGATGTGTCTCAAAAGTCTTCACAGTTGGCGCAAAAGAAGTTGATCGAAGACGACGTTGAAAGTCGACAGAGCTTGGGTCGTGTGGCATGGCCCGAAATAGATTGGGGGTAACCTTATTCCGCCGTGCCGGTAACGCTAGCAGGGATGAGCTTGCGAAGCTCCAACGGAGCTCAAACGTCCGGGCAGCCTTCCCCTCAGCCTCACGAACCTCGACATAAAAAATACAAGCAGCACTTTTTCACCAACAAGAGTCTCCTTTTTCCGAAACCTAAATTCTTCAATTGACTCGTTGAATCAAAGTTATCAGACTTGGTCCACGCCAAAATGTCAGAAGAGCCCGTGCTTAACGTCGAAAGACAGATCAAGTACTGGCAACGCTGTCTCAAAAGCCTCCTCCCAACCGTCTACACCTCCACCGATTCCTCCCGCACCTCTCTCGCCTTCTTCACTCTCTCCGCTCTCGACCTTCTTGGCGCTGGCACTGAAACTTTCTCTCTACAGCAGAAACGCGATATTCGTCAATGGCTTCTCAAATGCCAGCATCCACATGGCGGCTTCTGCGGGTCGCCTAACCACCGCTATCCTGACGAGTCGTACGGTCCGAACGTCAAAGATCCGCCCAATCTCGAAGCTACGTTTTTTGCGATCTTGGGCTTAGGATTTGTGGGTGGCTTGGACCGTGTTAGGAGACTTGAGTGTTTGCGATGGCTCAGGACGCTGCAGAGAGATGATGGCAGTTTTGGCGAACTGGTGGGTGCGGAGTCGGGGGAGATTGAGGGTGGGAGGGATACGAGACATTGTCTTTGTGCGATGAGTATTTGGAAACTGCTAAGAGGTGATCTGGCGGTGGAAAGGGGTGAATGCGGTGATGTGGATGTGGATGCGTTGGTGGAGCATATTAGGAGAGGAGAGACTTATGATGGTGGGCTGAGTGAGAGCTCGTCGAATGAGAGTCATGCGGGATATACTTACTGTGGCATTGGCGCCTTATCTCTCGTGGATCGACTTCCGGTACCGTCGAAGAAGGACTCGGGGGGTTCTGAAACGACGGGGAATGATGTGAAGAGGGGACTTACAGATCTTCCTGCGACGATCAGATGGCTTGTGGCACGCCAGATTGCCTATATCGAATCCGATGAGGAATCGCCACAGTCGGAGCCTGAAGACCCACTGAAAGATCAGCGAGGCCGGATGGTGGGTATTTACACCGACAAGCCTAGCTCTGCCTCGGAACTGCCACCTCTAGAAAACCTTTCTCTTAGACACCATGAAGACGAGCTAGTTGTTGGCTACAACGGGCGATGGAATAAGCCTGTTGATACTTGCTATTGTTGGTGGGTAGTGGGTGCTCTTGATGTAAGCTCACCGCGCTTGGACTATCCCTACAAAACCTGAAAGCAAAATTTTCAACGTTAGATGCTGACCGGAAACAGATGCTCGGAAAAGCTCACCTGGTAGACCAGCCCGGCGTTCGTCGATTCCTCCTCCAGAAAACGCAACATGCCATAGGAGGTTTTGGCAAATCTCCCGGTCAGCCACCGGATATCTATCATTCGTATCTCGCTCTTACCACCCTGGCATTACTCAAAGAGCCGGGTCTGAAACCGATTGATTCTGAGCTTTGTGTTGGCCAGGAGGCGAGGGCAAATATTCAAAAGCAAGTGGAGCAGATGTTGCAGAGAAAGGCTCCTGTTTTCAGGAACGGGTCGCTGTTTTATGTGGACGAGGAGGAGGCGAAAGATGAGGGGAAGTGGGATCGCAAGAAGCCGGGTTGGTATGCTTTGGTGGAAGAGACGCTGAAAAAGAGAGAAGCGGAGAGTGAGGAGACCAGGGGCTGAGTGGGGAGAAGAATTGACTACCGAGGCATATTTCTCACCACACTGTACGCACTTGCAGTGTTAGAGTTGGAAGTATCTGTCATTCAAAATGATGCCCCTTTTTCCTTGTAAGTCAAGCGTCTAAATCAATCGAGAGGTCAGTTCTCCTAAACCCCAACCCCTACCAACCTAGCAATGAGCCAACCGGCCTCCCAGAACACACAACTCAAGTACAGCGAAGTTACCAACTGCTCAGTGCCCACCAGCTCACCAGCCCACCAGCCCTCCGCTGCACTTCTCATTCTGCCTTCGTATCATTTCACAAATACACGCACGCCCCCTTCCACCCCGAGATGCCCTTTAAAGCAACGCCATGATCACCATAGCAAGCACCGCCCCTCCCAAACCCCCCACCTTCTCAACATTCGCCGCCCTCACACCCTCCGCTTGCGCCGTACTATCATCCTCCTGCATTCCATTCATTCCCACGGCCGCCGTCGGGCTCGCAACCGGCACATACACAACCGTAGTCTTCCCATCCAAAACGCCAATAACAGGCGTATACACCGGAGCTTGCGTTTTCGTTGTGTGGTGTGCCATGCTTGGGGCTTTTGGCAGCTTTGCGGTGGTGGAAGGGAGGGCTTGGCCGAGCTCCTCTTCGTCGTCACGTTTTTCCACTTCGCGTTCTTCCACTGAGCGTTCGTGCTTGTGGATTATGGGGCGGGAGGCGGAGGCGGGGGCGGCGAGGAGCGGGTGTTTGTGAATTAGGTAATTGAGGAGGTTGTAGCTTTGGGGGAGAGAGGGGAGGGAGGAGTTGGCGCCGGTGAGGGCGGTGGTGGGGGGAGGGGGGGAGCCAGGGCGGCCGTGGGCAATGGCTGCGGTGGCGCCGCTGGAGAGGAGCAGGGCTCCGCTTGCGGCGGTGGTGAGGATGTTGGTCTTCATGGTGACTTTGCGGTGATGCAGGATCTGGATTTTTTGTTGGGCGATGTGTTTTTCGAGAACTCAGAGACGAGGTCCTCCACGATGCAGGCTTTATAGTCTTGCTGCTAGTCTGTGCAGGGCAAATGGACTTATTGTTCCGCCGCAGAATATTCCGAATCTCTTATCTGTGTGCGCATCCCTTCCCATGGTTCGTGGGTGCTTTGATGCATTGGTTTCCATCTCGCTACCAGCCTCCCGTCCCCCTAACATCGTTCAAGAACCACGGAACACTCCCAAACTCGGAACCACACAACAGCACCACCTCAATTGCAAAAAAAAAAAAAAAAGATGAAAGCAGAGCAGAGACAGACGGGACTTGACCCAGCAGCAAAAAAATCAAAACAAACGGACGCTGTGAATCAGAGGTTGTCCGGAGCTAAGAATGACTGACTTAGGATTTTGCGCCACTCCGCCTGCTGATTCGAAATCTCTTGCTGAATTGTGATACATATACCAGCGGCGACTGCGATTGTGCACAGCTTGGAGTCGAAAAGATTACAGGTCCTATTTGCACTTGCACGATGCACCGAGTTGCTCGCCGGCTATGTGCAAATGATCTGTATGAAAAAAAAAACCCGCAGGTTATCATGATGCATATTGGCCAGTTTTCGTAGTCGTTTAATAATCTTCCTAGTTTCTTTCGCTTTGCCTCTAATTGCTGAATACAACCTTTTAGGTTTCGATGACAGTCTTGGGTATTCTTGGATTCTTGAAAATTGGCTGCAAATGGACTTCTAGGTACTCCGGGAATCCAGATTTCTATAATGTTGCTCGAACTCGAAATATGACAAGGGTGTTTTAACAAAACACTGAGTCATGTCACTACCAAGAAACGGGCTTCGGTGTTCAAATTTGTCTCGTCTTTCGTACCATAGCATGCCATCACCACGGGCGTGACCCGCTCGACTTGGTAGAAAGCAATCATATCGGATTTAGCATTAGATGTCTCTTGAGAGATTAAAAAAAAAGGAAAAATAACCAAAGAATTGGGGGGTTTTCAGGCCTTCCAATTCCAACCAGACGAACTGAGTTTCAGTCTACCCATAAGGGTGCGCACAGGGGTTGAACTTAACGCCTTTCACGGTACCATCGAAATGAACTCTGTGTGACTGATAGAAGAGTAGTCAATTTGAATAAATATAGTGCCTACCTGAACTGGTATTCGAGGTCAAAAGATAAAGATTGATATCACATCCTGGCTTTCAAAACATATGCAACATACCAGGCAGTAATGATAATAATTGGGCCGCACAGCTAGGTATGCTACATCTAACAAACCACTTCCAATCCCATTAACCCAGGCTTTCGAAAAGCAAGACTCGGCACAGCCTGTCAGCAGAAACGAGCAAGGTCGACTAACGAGCGAATCCGTCCGAACTCCTATCCTGACAAAATCTTTCAATGCAAACCGCCTCATTTCTTCATCTCGTATCGTCCATCCCCCTATTAATTCCAGCTCCATTCCCGCAACGCCAAGTTCTGTTCATCCTCGCATGATGTCAGACAGCGACCAAGGTATTCCACCATCTCCCCGCTCCGAAAGTATCTCGATGATCCGCGCTCGCTCAGTTCAAGTTTCTTCGCACGGGCTGAGGTCGGTAGACGCGCTGGATTCCGGATTCGGGGCATGTGATCTGCTTTCCTGGTGGGTCGCAGGCGTTGGTTTGGTTTACGCCGTGTGAGTAGCAGAGCCCTGATTGCTTTCTGTCAGTTTTTTGTACTTGTGTTTTCTGCAGCAAAATGATCCGGGAAAGCAAAGAAAGTTATGATGGCGATGACATGGCTTTTCAATTCCAAACGCAGAGACGGAAAAGGCGATTTTGTTAACCGAGAAGTGCGAAATCATGCGGATTCGAACGGAATAAGGGGCTAGCTTACCGTCTCCGTCGCACATGCAGTAGTTGGTGATGTTGTGGTCCGGGTCGGCGCTATTAGGGGTTAGTATTGGTACTTGACGTCAAACCAAAAATTGGGCAGATCTGGACGAAGTGAGGGACTTACGCATTGTAACAGGGTCCAGTATACGCAGCTGTGAAAAGGGGAAGGACAAAGAGGAACGAGAGGATGGCGAAGATCGACTTCATCTTGGAGGTTGTGGTTTGAGACTTGGGTTATTGGTAGGGTGGTTCGGATGGACGTGGTTTGGACTTAGAGCAAGCGGTTGGAGACAGTGAAGTTCAGACGAAAGGTATCAAAGCACAGGATGTTGGATTAGGAAGACTCGAAGAAAGAGAGGGACATGCACGTTTTTATCAATGTTTGTTTCAGGTCGCCAGCAGGTGGGCCATGCTGTCATTGTGCTCCCTTGCTCCCTCGTGACACTTCAGGAATGTACATGGCCAAGCCGGCATGAGCCTTCCATTGGAGACGAGGAGTTTTAACTTTCAGCCTAGAACAGCACGCTTCGCAACGTGGTGCTGTCACCATCGGATGAGTGTTGTGATCAGTCCCCAGGGTCCCGGCCCGGACTGTGAACAGCTCTGAACTTAGAACTTGGGAGGCTGGAACTTAGCTGGAGCTTCGTCCCAGTTCACCCAAGTGCCGACCTGGAACAAATAAAGCCATCCACTCACGGCAGACGATGAAAGCACCGATTCTGTATATCAAATAGTTGGTGTAACACCGATCCGTATATGTCGCAAGCCGAGTACGAGCAGTGGGTGGTTTTGAAACAAGAAGGGTTGAAAGGAAATCTGGATCCAGATCTGAGCGATCGGGGGTACGTGCTTGTTCCTTGCATGAGGCTATACTGTAACACGTTAGCTTTGAGGGTCTTTGGGCCAATAATGACGAAGTGGGGTGTGGCGCAAACGCGCTCCGACGCGCTTTCTCGCGTAGAGTGGCAATTGGCTTTTGTACTCGAGTATTTCACAGCCCAGTCGCTGCCGTCACCGACCGGTCAATGGCCGGTCAAGGCACCATTGGGCACATTGGGACCTTTGGCACAACTGATTTCACACTGCTCCCACTGCTCCCACTCCAGCCATTGCCAACCAAGACTCCAATCTTCACATTTTCTCGCGCATACGAGTGTCGTCTTTGTCTCAGGAATTCGTTACAATAACTCGGCCTTGAATCCCTTGCACGTTTCTTCCAATTCACAAACACGATGCCGCGGGCGTACAGTGCCACCACGGGCTCTCCAAGCGTGGCCAGCAGACTGCCAACGAGCGCTCCTTCTTCACCTCCTGAGGAGCGATCGCCGCAAAGTTCACAAGATGAACCTGAGACGAACGAGTTTCAAAACGAGGAGGAACAGCGGATGCTGAAAGAAGAGGAAGATGCTCGGATCGCCAATCACAAAGCTGAAGAGGCCCGAAGGAAGAAGCTGGCTCTGAAGAGGAAGAAGACGAAAGAAGAGACGAAAGAAGAGCGCGAACTGAAAGCAAAGCAGCTGGATGATCTTCTGAGTCAGAGCATGGTAAGTAATTCGTAAATTCAACCCAAACTTCACTTTCTGACATTTATCTGCAGAAATTCTCAGACATCTTGACCAAGAAGACCGAGGTGCTGGGTCGCGTCGGAAGTGGATTTGACGGCAAAGCTCTCGGAGAACACGATCTGACAATAGCGAAACAACCACAATGCATGGTTGGTGGGAAAATGAGAGGTTACCAACTCGAGGGACTTACATGGATGTACGAGATCTGCTCTCAGGCTATGAGCGGTATCTTGGCAGACGAGATGGGCCTAGGCAAAACTATCCAGACGATCTCACTGATCGCATTGCTGCGGGAGCAAGAAGGCTTTCACGGACCTCACTTGATCGTCGCTCCGCTAAGCACCCTCTCAAACTGGATTGAAGAATTCGAGAAATGGGTCCCCGACATACCGGTTCTCCTATACCACGGAGACCAAACAAAGAGGGGGGAACTTCGCAGTCGCTACATTTTCAAGAATCTCGAGAACGGACGGCCAACAGACAAGTTTCCGGTAGTCTGTACCAGCTACGAAATGATCTTGCGCGACAGCACGTACCTCTCAAGGATCAACTGGCAATTCATCATCATCGACGAAGGCCACCGGATGAAGAATTTCGACTCGCGATTGTTTCGCGAGCTGAAGACCTTCACATCGGCAACTCGTCTGTTGATTACCGGAACGCCGCTGCAGAACAATCTGAAAGAGCTGTGGTCGCTGCTCAATTTCCTGATGCCGTATATCTTCAGGAGCTGGGATATGTTCGAGTCGTGGTTTGACTTCTCGGATCTGCAGGACGAGCAAGGTACCCAGGAGTTTATTGAGGACCAGAAGAAACATGAGTTGGTGAAGAAGATGCATCTGATCCTGCAGCCGTTGCTGCTACGACGTGTGAAGGCCGATGTGGAGCACATGCTGCCTAAGAAGCGAGAGTATGTGCTGTATGCGCCTCTGACGGAGCAACAGCGGGAGCTGTACAATATCATCAGCGACAAGGGTGCCGACACAAGGAAGTATCTTGAAGACAAGGTGCTTGAGCGACTTACTGACGCTGTCAAACCAACGCCGAAGAAGAGCAAGATCGCTGTCGAGATAAGTACGCCGGTGAAGCCGAGACCTGTGAAAGCTGAAGAGTCGGACAGTGAAGATGACCTCCCGCTCCAGCAACTGCAACGCGAGCAACATGAACGTGAGCAGCGTGAGCGAGAGCGGAATACTAAAGCCTCGGCCGGGACTCGTACCCCACAGAATGCATTCGAACGGATGATGGCGAAGAAGGCTCCTGTACCTGCTCCAGCAAAGTCAGCAGGCAAGAAACGTAAGGCAAATGAGACCTTGTCGAGCAGCTCTAAGAAGGCAGTAAAGTCAACTCCACAGGCGACACCAACGGGCAGCATCCGAACTCGCAAAGCCCGGAAATCCTACAAAGAAGCAGACGCTTCAGACGAGGACAAGCTCAGCGATGATGAGTTCGAGGCCAAGTTGGCCGAAGAGGCAGCCGACGAAGCCATAGATCTGAAAGTACCTTCCGTTAGCAAAGAAGAGGCCGCACACTTGAAGAATCTTGAGCTAGCCAGTAAGTCTCCTTCCCGTTCCCAAACACCCGGCCGGGCAACTCAAGCGCTAACACTTTCACAGAACGAGAGGTCTCCACCAAGAAACTCGGAAACCCCATCATGCAACTCCGCCTCGTCTGCAACTCCCCCCTCAACTTCTACAACCCGTGGTCCACCGATTCCTCCCTACCATTCGACGAATCCCTGATAACCTCCTCCGGCAAAATGCTCCTCCTCGACCGCCTCCTCCCCTCGCTCTTCTCCCGCGGCCACAAAGTCCTCATCTTCTCGCAATTCAAAACGCAACTAGACATACTCGAAGACTACGCTTCCTCTCTCCGCAAGTGGCGTGTTTGTCGTATTGACGGCAGCGTAGCCCAAACCGATCGGCGCGACCAAATCAAAGAATTCAATACGAATCCTGAATGTAAATTGTTTCTGCTGAGCACGAGAGCTGGTGGTCAGGGAATCAACTTGGCGTCTGCTGATACGGTGATTCTGTACGACAGCGACTGGAACCCGCAGCAAGACTTGCAAGCCCAGGACCGCGCTCATCGCATCGGTCAGACCAAACCAGTTGTTGTTTTCCGTCTCGCTACAAAAGGCACGGTTGAGGAAGATTTGTTGCTGAATGCAGATGCGAAAAGGCGTCTTGAGAAGCTGGTTATTAAGAAAGGAGGCTTTAAGTCTATGGGACAGAAGATGGAGAGGAAGGAGGATGCTGATGAAGATAGTTTGAGGTCGTTGCTGTTGAAGGATGGAGAGGTGTTTGAGTACAGTGGAAAGGGGGAGATCCTGTCGGAGGAGGATCTGGATGTGTTGTGTGATAGGAGTGAGGAGGCTTACAGGAGGGCGGAGGAGGGATTGGGTAATGCGAGGGGCTTTAAGATTGTGGAGACGAAGGTCGGTGGATTGATGGAGGGGATGGAGAAGAAATAGGGGGGCGGGGCTTTGTAGGAATTTCGGAGTTCAGGAAGGGTCTTATGGAGGGGATGGGAAACAGGCCCTTGGGGAGTGGGGCTTTGTAGGATGTTTGGAGTTCGGGCAGGGTGTTGATGGATACAGCGTTTGAGCGATTAAGCATATTGTAGATTCTGCGCAATGAAGAATACCCAACCCCTTGGAGTATACTGTTGAGGTGATAGTTGGGATCACTAAAATGAGCTGTGATTGGGAGGGAGATGCTAATAGAAATACAATGGTGGCGGGGTGAGTAGGTGGTGGATGCGGGTCGCTGCCCATTTTCCCTTTTCCCCCTTTATCTATCCCTGTGCGATTTTTGCAGGCCAAATGTCTAGAATCGCAAAAACATAAATTCGTAAAAAGGCCGGATCGAGCTCAAGAGCTGTAAAAAAAAATACAAAAACTGAGGGGGTAACCGCCAGGAACCGAAATACTAGGGACTTACTGGACCAACTAGGCCACTTACTCCACAACCAATATTGCGATTTGATAGAAGATGGATGCATTTAATTGTATATAGCTGTATCAATATTCAATAATTATTTTTCTGCCACCAGCCACAGCTTTTCGGCCTACCGATTCCCCATTACACCACTTGACCTTCGTGAATTGTTGGAAATGTAGGTCCACAATTGTGCTCTATATATCGACCATGACAAAGTCAAGGAACTGCCGAGCCAGCAATCTGTACCACCTACTACCACTTTCTTTTCCGGATGCGCTGAGATGAAAGTATTTCGCGATAATGGTATATATGGAGCGCATCTTTGATATATTTCGTCCCGCTATCGCCGCCTTTCACTGAAGGATATCCGTGTGATTTATGCATCACCCAGTCATGAAGTATCGACCAACTCGAGTCCTCATTCTTAAACTCCTTGAATTGATGTATCCGCCAGGCCTAACGTATCTATCGACTCGCCTTCTCATTCTCAATCTCCTGTCTCAAGTCCGCCAGCACCTGCTCTCTACTCCTCAAATGCGCCTCCAGCCCCACCACCTGCTCCCTCACCGTCTCAATCTCATCCTGCACGCCCTTCAAACTCGCCCCCACCTTACTCTTCCCTTCCCCACTCTCCAAATCCCGCAGCTCCCGCCTCTTGTAATCCAGCAACTGCTCCAACTCCCTTTTCACAAGCGCCGGCTTGCTCTCGCGCACTCCGCTCTTCGACCGACTATCGGCCGCCTTCTCAACCTTCTCAATCTTCGCTTCTAGCTCTGCTAATTGCTTCTTGAGCCTTACTTCTTCCCAATCTTCTGTCGTTTTCGTAGACGAGAAATCTGTGCCTGCGGGTCTGTAGGATGATTTGCCGCCGACGCCTAGTCTGCTGAGATAGGTGTCGCCGAACTTTGTTTTTCGTCCCGTGCTGGTTTCTTCGCCGCCTTGGGCGCCCCAGCGTTGGGCAGGGGAGGGAGTGCGTTGGTTGGAGAGCTGGTAGTCGATTTGGTTGCGCTCGAAGGAAGCGCGGAGGGAGGGAGGGACAGTGCGGGGGATGCGGTAGCCTTCGTGGCGGTTGTTCAGGATGTGCAGGAAGGCGAGACAGGCGTCTTTGGAGATGGTGGGGGCGGCGGAGGGGTTAATGAGGTTCCAGGCGGAGCGGACGTCGGTGTCGGGGACGTCGAGGGATTGGTAGAGGGGCTCGAGGGAGCTGACTGGATTGTGGAGGGTATTGTTAGCATTTGTGTAATGCACAGAAACGCTGATCGGAGCTGCGATTCTCGTGATGGCATGCTTACAGGTTACTTCTCCATTTCTGTCCCGGTTCGCGGAATAGATCTCTTCGTATTTGCCCTTGTCTCCGGGGCTCATATACCAATCGAAGCCGTCTTTCAGCCCCGGAGAGTCATCATCGTCTTCTATTCTCTCAAACTGCACTTGGCGTCCCGTAAGCGCTCGGCTGGCCTGCACAAGATGTGCTTTCGATTCCGGCACCAGCCAGTCTGGTAATGAGTTCGGCACCTCCGCATATTCCTGCACACTTGATCAGCCATCATTCTCATCCATCCATCCGCCCAGCTCCATCCTCTCCCCCTTTATATCATTCCAAGCAACTTACGCCATTAACCAGATCAAAAATCAAGCGCATAGCCACGCAAAACTCCTCAAAGTCCAGATTGCCATCATTGTCGACATCCGCCAGATCCCAGATCTTCTCTAGCTGGTCGTCTCGCAATTGACTGTTCTTGAGCACGGGCGCGGCTTGGCCGCCAGTCAAGTGTGTGCCGCCGTTTGAGAGAGTGGCGAAAATCTCCCAGTATTTCTCGATCTCGCTCTGTTCTATGCGCTTGCTGGCCATGGTGAGAGGGGTTGGGATGGGCGGAAAGGAGCGGTTGGAGGTGGGGTGAGGTTGGATAGTGAGGTTTTGCGAGGCAAGGAGGAGAGGACGAATGAAGGACTATGGGCGACTTTGCGCGGGACAGCTGTTTCGTAGCTCGCTGTTCCTGGGTACGGGTTGTCTATGGGGGAGCTGGGCACCTTCTTAGCTTGATGTGCGGCGCGAAGTGTATGCGACCCGGACTCCGACACGCCGAGACTTCAGTATCGCATATCCGATCTCCGAGTCCAAAATTGTCCGTGAGTCCTGTCCTTTACAAACCAGCCAAAACAAGCTATTCCGAGCAACTGAGAGTACTGTAGATTCGATAATGACAAAGCGCTAGATCTTGAGCTCCGAAGATTTTACTCAACGCTTACCATTTTTCTTTACGGAGGCCAACCATGTCTGATGCACAAACTGGTGCACAAACAATCACTATCCTCAGTCCTGGTGAATCTCAATGATCTCGTCCTCCGGATAAGGTTATGAAACAGTTATATTTGATTCTACGGGAGTACAGGTACCTAGGCTCTCAATTGCATTGCTCGAAATGAAAACTATCCGAGCTCTGTTGACCAGCAATTTTCAAGTTAAAGCTGCGGGAGGAAATACAAAAGAAAAAGTGAGAACGGGGGTGACGAAAGATGGAAAAGAGCATGCAAGAGATGATGTGAGAAAGATTATTAAAGAGGAGGTGAGAGATGAAGTGAGAATGCAGTTGAGAGGAAGTGAGAGAGGGGGTCAGAATGCAGCTGAGAGAGGAGATGAGAGTGCAGTTGAGAGAGGAGATGGAAATGGAGTTGAGAGAGGAGATGAGAAGAGAGAGGGGAGAAGAGAGACAAGAAAGGCAGTTGGATCGTTCCCTATCGACGACTCCCGACACCATTCCACGGCCCGTCAATGGCACTGGCCCATCGTTATCCAAGGTACCTACGCAAGTCAAGCCCCAAAATACTATCTGGCCAACTAGCAGAAATCCAAGCAGGATCCCTTAGTAAATTTGGGTGAAAGCCATCGGACTCCTCTAGGTTCCTACTCGAATTCGTTAGCATCTCCTGAAATGGGGATGGAACCGATTTCCGAGGGCTTCGGCCAGCAGCTCCATAGCGAAGATCCTTTAGTCCAACCAGAACCACTTACAACACCCATGCCAGACATTACCCAAGATACTTTCTTCAAGCATGAACCGCTGGATCATGAGATCGCGTCAATCCGCCTACTTAAAGTTTTGCCCGGCGACGGAACCGACTCAATACAATGTCAACTCTCCAATGAATCCGTTGGTTCGAGTTACGTTTGCCTCTCATATGTATGGGGTAGTCAGGACCAGTTACAGCTCATCAAACTCAACGGAAGAGACTTTAAAGTGGGCCAGAACCTCTGGGATTTCCTTGATGTAGCCCGCGTTCACTATTCTCTTCAGCCCCTCTGGATTGATGCAATACCTACCTATGTATTAATCAAGCAAACATTCCGAAACGAAACCATCAAGTTCAACAACAAATGGGCGAGATATACGCTCGAGCTGAATTTGTTCTAGTATGGCTAGGCCCATCCATTCGTCACTCTCAGTCATGCTTTACAAAAATCGCAAATGGACAAGCTCTGGAATCTTTCAGCCTCACATCTTTGGACCGTACCTCGAAGCTTTGGAACGAATTCTATGATATAAGCAGCAACGACTACTGGACGAGATCGTGGATTGTCCAGGAGATCATTCTTGCTTCGCGTGTTACACTACTCTATGGGTCAGAAGCTTTGTTGTGCTCTACTTTTCGAGAATTCTGGGACAGTCTCATGAGACAGTTTGACCCGAGAGAGAAATTTAAAGCCTTTACTTTGGCTATGAGAGCGGCCGAGTTTATGCGATGTCCTATCGCATCATTTTTGCGAATTGAGGTTCAATCCTATAAAAGCCGGTCAACTCCGCTACGGAATCTACTAGAAATTTACGGCTCCACGAATTGTTTCGATCTTCGCGATCGAGTTTATTCTTTGCTATCACTGGCAAACCCGAGTCACTCTCTTCCGGTAGACTATGAAATCGACCGAACAGAGCTCCTTTTCAGAATTCTTTCTGTGTGTGGCGGTTCCATGGACAAAACACCGCAGGACTTAAAGGAGTTTGCTCTTCAACTCTTGGAGATACTCGGCATTAATCCACTTGACTTGGGCCCAGAAAAGAAGCAAGCATTGGGCTCACCGAAGACGGTAGCCTGGGTGGACTATATCCAAGTATCTATGAAGTGGATGTTCGTAATATGGATTAGATCAGGCCAGGTTCTCTGGAGTCAGACTACATGGATACGACAACCAGGGATGCCACTTGGAATTCTCGCGCTCTGCCTTTATTCGATGGCTGGATTATGAACGCAAGTCTCCCCGGGCAGATCTCTTTTTTGCTTCTTTTGCACATAGCCCTTGGAAGACGTCCGTACCATCAATGCCGCGTACAAGAGTATGGATGGATTCAGGCAGCGGCCTAGGCACAGCCTTGGACCGGACCGGTTTGAACTCAGTCGAGCCCCGGACGGATCCTCTTGCGAAGACAGATGCAGTCACTGCGACAAACCTCGATAAACATAAACCTCGGCGATTTCGACGACTGAAAAGGATAATAGGTCGGAATGGCCCCAAACGAGGACTTAGAGTCGAGACTTCTTCTTAGCCAGGTACAGCCATCGTCTCAAGGACACCGAAATGCTGAATATCTTGGGCCCCGACACCTGAGCGTCTCTACGATCCGGGCTTTTGGTGTTCAATTATCTGAACTCTGCAGCACCATCTTTCCGGCTTTCGAGTCCAACTTCCCAGGCATGTTCGCCACCAGAAAACCAGCACGCAACGCCACAACAACCTCGGGCTCGTGAAAGTAGCACATCTGGCCGGGAATACCACGCAGCTGGGCAACTGCGGTGACCAGCAACATCCCGACAAATGATAAGCTCTGTGCTTCCAACCCAAGTGATGAACTAGAGCAGCAATAGTTATGGGGCCCCAGGCGGTTACTGGACAGCTGGAGGTTGATGTGATGCAAGTGTCAAGATCGAAATCTTCCTTCAGTTTTGCATCCAGACGAGCTGAAGATGGGACAGAGATCAACTTGCGTACAGCCTGTCTATCGAATACTAGTCACTGTCGTCCGCGAGGTATATTTGATATCATACGTAAGGAGGTACAAGAAAGCTCTCAAGTTTTTGCTTGAATCAGGACAATCATAAAACCCTCTCTGTCCGTTAATGAGTCCCACATGCATGGCCGTAAAGCTTTCAACATGAACCCCAGAGAAAGTAAAGTAATAATGCGTCAGGCAGAAAAACGTCGGCTGTTTCCTGCGATATTCCCCAATCCCCCTCCCCCCGAGATGTTTCACCGTCACTGAGAGCTCATTCCGCTCAAGGGAGTTCGCGCTCCCAAAATCGAGTTTGCGATTCAGGTTCTCCGTCGCCAGTCTCCCCCTTATGTCAGAGTCTGCCTTGACATCCCAAATCTCAATCATATTCTCCGCCTCTTTTAGTCGCCAAATCTGTCTGTCCACTTCTTGTCCACCTACCAACCCACCGCTTCCATCATCAGCTTCTCTCTGGTCTTCTTGCAGCACATACAAGTACTCGCCATCAAAGCCCTCCTTAGTCACATTTCTCTGACAGAAGTTCGCCGTACAATTTCCGAACAAGGGCTTCAGCCGACCTCCTCCAACAAGCGTCATCGCATAAACCGCTCCCTCGCGAAACTCGACTTTCCATTTCCCAAGCAAGCCTCTGAAAACCGCTCTAGCAGCAAACACCCGATTAATCTCACGAACTTGTCTAATCTCCCGAGCTCGCTTCCTCCAGTCTTCGTTCCTCCTCTCTTCATCCTCACTATCGCTATCATAGTCGCTGTCCCCATCGCTGTCACCAAAGTCTTCGCATAACTGTCTCAACGTATCTTGCAGCTTCCTCATCGTTTTCTTAGCTTCAACACCGTCAGATCTGCTATCGATGTATCTCGCAGGACAGACCATGCCCTCTTGCTCTCCCCAGTCCGAATCAACTCTGCGAAGGCCAAGGTCCCGCGCACCTTCTTCCATCAAGCCTGGATAGTCGTTGAAGAAGTTCTGCGGCACTTCAGCAGGATTGTCTTTCATTTTCCTTCTGAGCCCTTTCATAAATCTGGCAATCTTTCGAGATTTGTTTTTGGACTGGACCTGCTGAGATGGGTTCGCTGATGCCGATAGGGGTTGGTCATCCGCAGCCCATTTTCGGGCGATGGCACGGGCTTGAATTTCTAAAACGCCCCAGTAGGAGCCATAGGAGAAGCCTATGCAGGCTAGGTTGTGAGGTGCTGCATCGGAGGAATTTGACACGTCGCGGTTCGAGAGGAGAGGGGGACGGGGATAGGATGGGTCGAAGCCAAGACTTTCTTTGATTTCATCAGGTAGGAAATCAAGAGCTGGCGAGGAAGAGAAGCCTGTGGCATTGACGATGTCCGCGATGTCCTTCACCTCTGTAGTTTCTGAGTCTTGTTGTATCCTTGCGGTTACAAAGCCAGATGAGGCCTACTGGCTTTGGGGTCAGTGGCGCTCAGTGTGCTCGAGGTGGTGACTTACTTCCTGCTTTGCTAAGAAGAGTACTCGTCCTAGAATAGGAGTGATGGCTCCAGACCGGACAAATTCGATGTACGTCTCGCTTATAGCTGCGTATGGGGAGTCGGAAAGCTTGGTTTTGCTCTCCTCTTTAGGCGCTTCTTCCTTTGCCTTCTTCCTTTTCCCCTTCTTCTCGCCTGGGGGTACGTAGTCTTGGTCTTTAGGGTCTTCAACATCTGAGTTATTATCCTCCTCTTCAACTGCACCCCCTCCATTCATGAATTTCTCAAGAAATCCCTGCAAATGATCCGTCTTCTTTGGCGTGTTATACCCAGCTTCCTGAACCTAGAGCCGCGCAGTAAGGGAACTGGAAGATTGTTAAGATCCATGTCCTTCAACTCATACGGAATCCATCCAGGAGCTGGGTTTTAAAAGCCCAGATGCGACGACAAGGTAGTCGAACATCTCCACCCCCTCTCCCCCCTCTCCCCCCTCATCCCCCCTGATAACAACCACCTTCCACCTCTCCCTCCCACCCACTTCCCCACTTCAACCAGCTCAGCACTCTCAACCCTCGTCCGCAACTCCACAACACCCCCCGGCAAAAACCTCTCCACATAAGCTCTTCAATACCGTTTCACCTGCCAAGCCTTCGGAAACAAATCTACAGACCCAGGGCCAGACTCCAGCTCCACAGATTCCGAAGCAAGATCAGAGAAGCACACCGTAAATTGCGAAAGATTGGTGTTAATTTGGGGATTGATAGGTCCTTGCGGGTTTGAAGAACTGGCCCAGAGACCGCCAACGGAGGAGCTGGCTTCGAAGACGGTGACGGAGAAGGTGGAGGGGTGGGAGTGGAGGAGGATTTTGGCTGCTACGAGGCCGGCGGGGCCGGCGCCGATGATGGCGATGCGTTTCAATCTTGCTTGTTTTCGGGCTCGCGCCATGAGATGCGGTTTATGGGGAGCTGGAGGGGGGTAGTGAGGAGAGAGGGTGTGATGCTTGACACGTTATTGGCTCACGGATAGGAAGGCAAGGTCGTTGCGCTTTAGGCAAGCCAGGCGCTGGGGACACTCGTTTAATAGTTAGTTTATTTCTCATGATGGGCGTCTAATCTTGCAAATGGGGCCATATGGTTGGTTGGTTGATGAACAATGTTGGATTGTTAGTTGTCGGCTGCAGGAGCCAGGCCTGCCCACAATATCGCACCGACCGCTTCTCAAAATGTGACCCGATAGTTCCTGTTGACCCCTGAAAATGCCCTGTGGTGCCAACATGATGCTGTCGTTCAGGATGTATGGCCACAAAGGTAGTGCAGTATACCGTTTCCGTCATTCCCGCGTAAAACATTTGACAGTGCTCAAATCGTGACCCAATGATCAACGTCTTGTGACGGATCAATATACCATTTGTCCACGGTAATGCCACAATGCCATAGCTGTATGAGCTGAGACCGTCTACCCCCAGCACCAAAACACCCATTATGATTACATCGCGTCCGGATATCCCCACCCAAATCCCTAGTCCATGGGTTCCGTGAGTTGTTCATCATCATCAACGTCCTCGTACTCATCGCCAGACGATTCCTTGGCTTTGGACTTGGTCATTTTCTGACTGACGCCTTTCCGGCCGAAAAAGTCTTCTGTCCGGATACCACGGACATTGCTCGAATCCACACCAGCCATATTTGCGCCTTTTGCTCGCTGTTCCGATATGTACTCGCGCACAGGAAGCATTGCAGCATCTCGACAGGCCTCCTTGATCTCACTGCCAGACATGCCCGCTGTCACTCTCGCCAGGTAGTCGATGTCGAAGTGCTCGGGGTCTGTTTTGGTGTCTTTCAGGATGAGCTTGAGTATCCTTCGTCGTTGACTGGCTGAAGGTAATGAGACGGGGAACTTCTTGGGCATTCGTCTAAGGATTGCCTCGTCGATATCTTGCATGCGGTTCGTTGCTCCTAGAACCATGATTCGGGCTGGAAGACCCGAGGTGTTGGCGGACGTCAAACCGTCCCAAAGAGTCATGAATCTGTATAAAAATCAGCAGACATTACTGGCTTAGATTCAACATTCAAACATACTCAGCCTTCACCATGCCGCTGGCCTCATGCTCTCCACTACGCCTGGTGCCAAGGACCGCATCTATTTCGTCAATAAAGACAATAGTAGGCTGCAGTTTTCTTGCAAGAGAGAAGACAGCGGCAACCATCTTATTCGAGTCGCCGTACCACTTCTCCGTCAAGGTTGAAATGTGTAGGTTGATGAAGCACGCCCCGCTCTCGTGCGCCAATGCTTTCGCAAGCATGGTCTTGCCACAACCCGGAGGGCCATATAACAGTACTCCGGAAGGGGCCGACAATAGGGGCGATGCGTGTGAGTAGAGATGCGGCATGGTGAGGGGGTAGATGACGGTTTCCTTGAGCTCCTCGATGATATCGTCTAACCCGCCAATATCATCAAAGCCAACCGGGATGTCTTCCGGCGCGACCACCTCCATGGCGACTGCGGCCTCATACTGGTTCAGATTTAAGTCTTCTTTTCTGGGCCCTCTTCTCGCCGTATTCGTACTCCTGTCGCCATCTTCTTCGCTGTCGGAGCCAGAATCCTCCGAGCGTTTCTGGAGCCGCCGTAGATTGGCGGCAGCCTTTATCTTCGCTTGTTCATGTTGCTCTTTTTCGGGATCGGACGGGAATTGTAAACTCGACGAGATACCCTTGAAAAGGTACCACACGGATATATTCTATATGGTCAAGTCAGTGAATATTCAAGTCGGCGTTGTGACCGAGCATGCCACTTACAGCGATGACGATTAACGCAACATCCTGGAGGAAGCCCCATTTTCGAGCGCCCTCTACCATGGCTGCTGCTGTTGGGTGGGATGGCAGCGCGTAACAAGGCAATTGGGGACTCGGGATGGGAGGTAGAGAGCCTTCTCGAGTCGTCGAGTTGCGCGTTGGGACACTTGGTTTATGCGCCACGCCGATGTGAAGATTCAAGAAACCGACGCCCGCCACGTGTAACCGTGCGTTGACCGCGGCAAGTGCCGGATAAAAGCTTAAGCCTCACGCGTTAGGCAGCCAGGCGCGTGCCGCAGATTCCAATGTTTACGCCAGGCCCCTCCTCTGTCGAGGACTGACAATAGCATCACTTCCGGCGCAACCAGCTTCCTGTCCCACCCGCTCCGTCAGATACCCACGAATAACCGTTGTCGCTGTCGCCTTCCGCCGATCTTGCCTTCTGCTCCCGAATTGACGGACCCTGCTCGCTGGATACCTAAAAATCAACACAACTGGTGCTTCGCAACTTCGCGCAAACACACAACCCGACATCACGGCCCGCTGCCATTGTCGCATCACCTTCGGATGACACATGTTTAAGTTTAATCTCAAGAAACCAACCTTGTCTGGGTTGGTCGATTCCGATTCCGAGCAAGAGAGCTACCTGGAGGCCACTTCCACCTCCATAACAAGCCCCGATACCACCATTGAGGAGATCGCGCCGCCTGTCCAGACCAAGAAATCCGCCAAAATGCCCGCCATACGATCATCCAAAACAAAAGCGCCAGCTCGTGGAGGCGCGAAGACCAAGCGACCCGCGCTGGCGGACAAGACCAATCGCAAGCCCGATGTCAGCGAGTCGGAAGAGATTGAGGAGTCCGAGCTTGTAGAATATTCAGAGGCGCATGCTGTAAACTCTGGCGATGAATTGGACGAAACCGCCGAGACTGTGGTCTCGGTCAAGCCTAAGAAGGCCGCAGCAACCAAGCCAAAAGCATCGAACAAGCGCCCGAGGACCAAGAAAGAAGCCCCTGCTGTTGAAGCCGAAGCTGAGAATGATGCTGAAGCGCCTCCTCCCAAGAAACGAGGTAGGAAGGCGGTAGCTGTTGAAGCTGAAGCTGAGAGCGAGACGGAAGCCCCTCCTAAGAAACGGGGTAGAAAGGCTGCCGTTGCCGAAGCTGAAGTTGAGAGTGATGCTGAAGCCGCTCCTCCCAAGAAACGGGGTAGGAAGAAAAAGGCAGAATCAGAGCCTGTAGTGGAAATACCAGAGACGCAACCAGAAATACAGGAGTCATCTGTGATGCAAATCGACTCCGAAGGAGACGAGTACACTGTCTTGGAACCCGCTCCAGTGAGTCCACACGCCATCCACATGTTTAGCACCGGAGACCGTCCTCTGCGACTTTGCACTCACTTAATTTGGCTAACACTGTACCCAGGTCAAGCAACAAATCAGGCCACCCCGCGCCAGCAGCTCAGACCCTCCACAGAGAAAAGTCAGTCGCAGGGTAGAACCTCCCTACGTCCCGCCATCTCGCCAAGGCTCAGTATCCAGAAAGCGAGCAGGGAGCATGTCCGACACCGAGAGGAATGACCCCATGCTCCGACGAAAGCTAGGAGACATGAGCCGGAAACTGGAAAACCTGGACACGAAATACACCACATTACGAGAGATAGGGGTCAAGGAAGCTGAGCAGAACTTCGAAGAGCTAAGGAAACAGAGCGAAGCGAAGACCAAAGGTAACAGTCACTCCTTAACACCAGCAAATCGCATCTCACTAACCTACCCTTCAGCCGCAAACGAATACATAGCCTCCCTGAAAGCCGACCTCGCCGCCCAAAACAACCTGGGTCGTGAATCCAAACAACTAAGAAAGCAGCTCGGAGCACAAGAAGACGAGATAACTCAGCTCAAAGCCAAGATCTCGCAGATGAACACCTCACTGTCAGAAGCGCAAGCAGAAAGCAAGACATTGTCTATGAAACTAGCAGAATCCCAAGCAGAGAACAAGACGCTTTCTACGAAACTGGCTGCGAATCGTACAGCAGCTGCGTCTGTTGAGACTGTCAACATGACCAGCGCCAAGACCCCTGGCAGTGCGATGAAATCCAATGGTGGAATTCGCATGATCGGTAGTGCGGAAGCTGCACAAGCCGCGCAGACCGCGCAGCTGAAAGAAGATCTGTACAGTGACCTGTGTGGCCTGATTATTCGTGGCGTGAAGAGAGAGGCTGAAGAGGATGTATACGACTGCATTCAAACTGGGCGCAATGGCAGTATATATCCCCTTTCATACCAAACTTGGAATCTTGCTAACATCTTGCCAGCTCTTCACTTCAAGCTCGCAATCACAAACGAAAAGAGCGCAGAAAGCTACGAAGATACACAGTGTATCTACATACCGCAGCTGGACCCAAGCAGAGATAAGGCATTGATCGATATCTTGCCGGATTATCTGGTTGATGAGATTACGTTTCCTCGCCCGCATGCCAGCAAGTTCTACACGAGGGTGATGAAGGCGCTTAATGATAAGGTCGTTGAGTAGGAGGAAGTAATGATTAGGGCAGGGGGCTCGGGAGTTCAGAGGTGTTTTGCAGAATATGAGCGGTTTCCCTGTCTGGATAGGAATAGGGGGTTGAACTAGGATAGGAGTGCTGTATAGGTATCAGCATGAAAAATAAGTGCCTCGCAGAATCAACGGCTGCTTTTGATATATGTTCGGAGCTAATGTCTTGTGTGAATGCCATTGCCAAAGAATGAAGAGCCGAGAATCGGCGTCGACTGCACCAAGACTGCCCGGGACACTTCGCTCAAGTGATGCCGCGTCAGGGGGCTTTGGGTTCGGCATCAATGCAAGCCCAGCAGACGTATTCCAGGTAGCAGCAATGTCGGAACCGGTTAATACAGATGCAAAAAGACGCAGAAGGAGAACAAGAAGGCAAGGTCGATCTGGATCAAGCCCGAGACCGACAAGTAACAGTTATCCCAGCGAGTAACTCGGAGTAAGCCACCACGCCAGTCTTGTTTCGCTCACGAGTCACCGAGTTTATGGCACTAGCGGTCGTAGATCACATGATTCTGCCCCTCTCAAGTTTTGTTGCACACCGACCTCGGGACCTTGTAAAAACTGGTTTTTGGAACTTGGTTTTTAGGACTTGTAAATGACAGGCTTGTAGAGGCTAGAGCTGAAAATGCCAAGAAGATTGATGTGTAACACGCCTAGGTTTAACACCAGGGTCTGGTATAAGGAACCTGGAAGCTTTAAAACGCAGCTTAGCTGGTTTCATAGTACTAGGGGCGTTTCTGGCTGAGAGTGTGTGTGTTGGAATGACAGGATGCGCTTGAGCTGACAGAGAATCTGAGAGTGACGGGATTCTTTACGGTCCAGGGATTGGCGGCATTGGCCCCAAATTCTTCTCGCATCCACTGATAATCTACACACCTCACTACCACGACGAGTGGTTTTTGAACAATCGACAGAACTGACCCCTAACGACGAGAAGAAAGATTAGGTAACTAAATTCGAATCTGAGGTTTGTTGCACATCGACTGATTCACCCCCTCCGCCCCCTTGGACTGCCCTTGCCACAACCACTAAGGTACTTCTCGGCATTGCGACAGCAAATTAAGCTCGTTCTTAGCAAGGCAGAGTGTGAAGAAGGACCCATTTCAGGACAAACCGCTGGTGGAGGACGAAACCGAGGATTTGACCCTAACCCTAACCCTGTAACGAAACTCCCGCAAGGCCTAGCCGCGAGCGATCGATCGAGGCTACGGGGTTGATTCCCGCCAATGGCCGTCGACAACCAAAAAAGATCACGTCGTTAAGTTAAGTTGGTTTGCCTTCTCCCTAGCACCGGCTGGGGTTTCTGTTTTGACCTTTCTTTTTGGAAAAACTGCTTTGTGAATTGTGGATCTTCGGAATCGGATCCCCCCTCCCCCTTTCTGAACCATTCTTCCCGTGCTAGCAACCCGCCCACCGTAACTCATGCGTATCCCTTTCTTCCCCCCAGTCCCCAAATTTCAAACACACCTCCCCGAGGAGAGTTTAATCGCCCCTAATAATATCCGCCACCAACTTCTCCGCATGCGCATACGTAGCCCCCTGCGTATGTCCCGGCGGCGTAAAGCGAAAACTACTACTATCAATCACCCTCAGCCCCTTCACCCCTCCCATGACCCTCCCTCTCGAATCCACCACCGCCATTTCCTCGCCCTCTTTCCCCATCATACACGTACTCGTTCCATGATGAATACTCTGCAACCCCGTTTCCTGAATATACTTGAGTATATCCGCATAACTTGTCACATTGCTGCCTGGATGCAACTCTTCGCCTGTGACGACGGGCATCATATGTGTCCACACTTCGCGCGCGCGGCGATAGGACGCTACTGCCATTTCCTGGTCCGTGATAGTGAGGAGCCAGTTCGTGGAGATCACAGGCATATCGTGCATACTTGCACTTCGAATCGTCACATTCCCGCGACTCGTCGCAGCAGTAAGCAACGCTCCAATTGTGGCATAATTCGTAGTAGTACCATCATCCGCACCACTCAAAGAACCCTCTGCCGAATTCACAACATATTCCACTTCAGGCCAGTCGGCAGGGAACAATGCTAGATCGGCAAGTGTGGAAGCGCTGAATTGCGAGCTATAGGAAGCGGGAAATTTCTCCCAGGAGAGAAAGTCGCCGCCGGGGTTGGTGAGGATGCCGGTTTGGTTTTGTAGGAATTCAGCGGTGGCGGCGGCGAAGCGGGTGGCGTTCATCATGATGTGGGAGGGTGAGTCGACATTGACGGGAAAGGTGACGCCGCCCGTGTTGCAGGTGTCGTGCATGTTTTGGCCAACGCCGGGGAGGTCGGCGATGATGGGGATGTTGTACTTTTGGAGAGTGGCGGCGGGACCGATGCCGGAGACCATGAGGAGTTGGGGAGAGTGCATTACACCGGCGGAGATGATGACTTCGCGGCGGGCGGAGAGGATATAGGGGTAGCCTAGGCTGGTCACGTTGACGCCGGTAGCGGTTTTGTTGCAGTCAAAGAGGATGTTCATGGCTTTGGTTTGCTGATAGATTTGGACGTTGGCACCGGAGAAGAGCATAGATAGTAGAAAAGATGTCTCTGAAGAGCTGCGAGTTTGGGTTGCTGGGTCGATGGTAAAGGGGTTCCATTGAGAGCCATTTAGGACTCCACTGCTAAAGTCCGTGGCAACAGGAAACCCAGCTGCATAGAAGGCTGGCTGTGCGTACGTTGAGATCGGCGAGCCATAGTTTGAGAAAGATACGTGTAGCGGGCCACCAGTCGGTATATAGGCTGAAGCGTTATACATGAGTGCATTGGTCGTGTTGGCTGCTCGTTTGGAAGAGTTGGGAGCCGTGAAATTGCAGGACTTCATGAAGAATGGAAGAATTTCAGACCATGAGAAAGCAGGGTCGCCGACGAGTTCCGCCCACCAGTTATACGATCCCACAGTCCCACTGTAGCTACGTTAGCGACAACCGAGCGCATGGAAAAGGGGCTCCTTACCGTTGGTAGATCAGTTGATTTCTCATGGAAGATCCTCCCAAGCCACGACCTTGAGCATAATGTAGTCTTTGGTTATTTAGTTGCTGTGAGAGTCAGCAGTCATCTCAAAATATGTTTCGACGAGACATACAGGTTGAGGCACGGTAACGAGTCCCCAATCGATCAAAGGTTGAAAGTCGGTCGGATCCTTCGAAACATACATCTCCGACAACAGTGGAATCTGACTGAGGTTTCCATTGCTGATTTCCGTGAATGTACCCGGCTCGATGATAGCAATGGTTAGGCTCTTGTTGGCAGCAGCAAGTCGATTTGCAACCGTCAAGCCTGCCGTGCCTCCACCAACAATCACATAGTCGAAAGTAACATTTGTTAGAGGGATACCCCAATAGCTGCCATACAGGCTACCCCCAGGTTCGTTCCAATGAGGTTGAGCGGCAGCAAAATTGGCCAAGTAACCAAGAAAAAGTGTCTGATATTGCATGTTGTGGACAATGAGATGACTTCAGCAGTGGAATACGAACCAAATATGGAGAAAGTCAAGAAAAAAGAATAAGGTACGTATATGAAACCGTGGTCTGAACTTGCCTATTGACTTCCAGGCTGGAGCTCAAAGATTGACAGCCTTTGATGTCATATCTCTCTCGGCCCTCAATAGAAGTATGCAAGAGAGCAGTCGAGTGTTCTGACTTACCGAGATTCTAAGACCGGCTTCTTTGCTATGCTATAGCGTCTTGGGTCACTTGTGGTGACGAGCACGAAGCTGCCTGGGCGACTTACCGAGCTTCTGGTCATTGCATTGGACAGCAATACGCTAAGCCTATCTTAAAAGGCGAACATGATCCCGAGGTTAGAAACATGTCCCAGTCGAATTCCAAGGCCGCATTAGAGCAATCCTTGCTCCTCATGTCAAGGGGAGTTGGATAACCATCGATTGACCTCTGGGATTCGGCAGGGGACCTGGAGCTAGAAACGCTGATCCGATCGTTCAGGCGCGAGCTTGTCAGGGACCGGTCCGAGAATGCTACAGCAGCAGTCGAGCGAACACAGACCATGAAAGAATATCGAGATCGACCTTTCGAGCTGAATCAGGGTATGCTTCCCGGTACGCAATTCGGTAGCAGTTATCATTGGTTACGCATCCATGCTGTAGCTGGGAGCCTGGGAGCCTGGGAGCCACCGGAGATAATTCAAGTCGAGATTGATGGAAGTGGGGTTGCTTCTAGAGCTGGTGGACTCTGCTGCAGGACTGAGCGGCTCGGCGTCATATTGCGTGAAACTTCTGCAACCGATCTTGATCCATCATCCCTACTCAAGCTCTTTTTGGCTAGCATGCCAGAGCCATGGTTCGGCATCTGGTCGACGATACCGGAAGCTAGAGATGGCTCGAACAAGGAGAAGGAAGCAATGCAAGCCAACCTCGAACGCAAGCATCTTGAGAAGGGTAGATCTCCAGGTGAATACTGAGCCTGGTAAAATAGAGTATGGGCGAGCTTCCAAGGTAGTTCCAGAGTCCAGAAGCAGTGTCTGCTTAAACCGGTGGTCGGCGTCCAGTGAATGATGAAACATCAGAAGCAGAGAGATGACAGGGTGTCCAATCTCGGAGGTCTGAAGTTGCATGTGAGGCTCAAGTAGAGTTATGCTTCGAGGATGGGATTAAGTTGTGGGGTTTACGGGGAATAAACGCAGTTCAGGGTCTCTTGGCACGTCGGGCCGACGCCCGGCGCTAAATATATCAGCAGGCGCACGGACTCCACGGGCGAAGCTGTATGGATGGCAAAGCTACATGTACGGGCAAGGTACATATGCGTCTGTAACCTTGCTGTCCAGCCTGATTCATGCCCAGGGACTTGAAGAAGGCTGCACGACATCTGCGAAAACTGATCGAGTCCACACGGACCTGCCACTCCTTTGAACGATGAGCTGTTGATTTGCGAATTGCCCCTGGAACCGACGAGACCTGCCTCCAATCCGAACCAGTCGGTCTAGAAAAGTCGAGCATCGTCCTTCAACCAAACGGTCGCGTACGAATCGCAAGAGATGGCGCGGGTCAACCGCTTTGGCTTTCTGGCCATTGCCATGATCTTTCATTTGGTGTACATCTACTCCATCTTCGACATCTATTTCGTCAGCCCCATCGTCTCTGGCATGCGGGAGTTTGAGGTTGAAAGACCAGCAGGCGCCCCAGCCCCGGCCAAGCGACTGGTCCTTTACGTCGGTGAGCGCCGAATCCTTCAGTCCGCTAAATGTATGGTTCACTGATATGTGCGCCAGGTGACGGACTTCGAGCCGACAAGGCCTTCCAATCCTTCCCGGAACCATACTCTCGAACGGAGGAAGATCTGGTCCCCCGACCCCTTGCCCCCTATTTACGTTCGCGCGTCCTCGAACACGGCACCTTTGGCGTATCCCATACCCGAGTACCGACTGAGTCAAGACCCGGACATGTTGCCTTGATTGCTGGCCTTTACGAAGATGTTTCGGCCGTGACAACGGGTTGGAAACTAAACCCTGTCAATTTTGACAGCGTTTTCAATAAGAGCCGACATACCTGGAGTTGGGGCAGTCCCGATATTCTACCAATGTTCAAAGAAGGCGCCGTGCCTGGGCGAGTTGATGCGGATACGTACGGCGCAGAGGCTGAGGACTTTTCTTCCGATGCTGTCCAGCTGGACCTGTGGGTGTTTGACAAAGTCAAGGCATTATTTGCCGAAGCTGGCCGTAATTCTACGCTGAATGCACAATTGCGTCAAGACAAACTGGTCTTCTTCCTTCATTTGCTTGGCTTGGATACTACGGGTCATTTTTTCCGACCTTACTCGAAAGAATACCTGAACAACATAAAAGTTGTGGATAAAGGGGTTCAGGAGATTACTCGTCTGATAGAGGATTTCTATAATGACGGAAATACTGCATTCGTGTTCACTGCCGATCATGGAATGAGTGATTGGGGGAGTCACGGAGATGGTCATCCGGATAACACGAGAACTCCGCTGATCGCTTGGGGATCTGGAGTCGCGAAGCCAATTAAGAACGCCAGTGGGATTGCGCCGGGTCATGACGAGCTCTCTGCTGATTGGGGACTGGATCATATCCAAAGGCACGACGTGGCCCAGGCAGATGTTGCCGCGCTTATGGCTTACCTTGCTGGCGTACCCTACCCCGTCAACTCAGTTGGCGAAGTCCCATTGCCATACTTGTCGGCGAGCATCCCAGAAAAGGCTGAAGCATTGCTGGCAAACGCGCGAGGTATTCTTGAGATGTACAAGGTCAAAGAAGAGCAGAAAAAAGCAGCTGAGCTTCGGTACAGACCGTTCAAGAGGTTTGGCGATGATGAGCACTCAGTGGAACATCGATTCGAAAATATCCGAGAGCTCATTGACCAACGTCGATATGAAGAATCAATAGAGGAGTCCGATCGACTCATCAAAATTGGCCTGGAAGGTCTTCGATACCTCCAGACTTACGATTGGCTGTTTCTGAGAGCCTTGATTACTATTGGGTACCTTGGCTGGATTGCATTCGCTCTCACGACTGTTGTGGATCTCCACATTCTTCACGGAAAGGTAGAAACGCCATCAAGCTTCGCAGGAAACGTCTTCTTCTCCTCGGTCCTTGCAGCACTTTTCGCTTCCTTCATCGTATCCAAATCTCCAGCGACTTACTACGCTTATGCAATCTTCCCAGTTGGATTCTGGTCCGGCGTGTTTGCGCAACGAAATTCATTAATCGAGGGAAAACGAGTTTTACTGGGCCATATAGATTCCGCAGGCGGCTATATTGTTTTAACAGTCAAGGTGGTTCTGTTCATTGCTCTTATTGAATCTCTTGTAAGTCATTTGCTGTGAGTTCGTCGTGGTGCTCAATTTTGTCTGACCACTCTCTAGGCATTGGGTTACACGCATAGAGAGGTGTTCTCGGTGCTCTATGTGGCTGCTGCATTCTGGCCTGTACTTTGCGGAAAAGCTTTCTTGCAGCAAAATGTTACTCTCGTTCTAACATGGGCAGTATCTTGCTTGGCAATGAGTATTTTCACGCTCTTGCCAGCAATGAAGATAGAAAACATAACTCAGATGTAAGTTTACTTGAGCGTAATTGGAGAGAATCAACTGACAGTCTCCTTACAGTCTCTCCGGAGGAGCTTTAATGACTCTTGTCGGGTTAGTGTATTTAATATTTCAGCATAAGATTCTGTCGAGCTCTGCCACGAAGTACGACTCGACAAGTCCGACAAATACCTTGTCCAGAGCTCTGGTAGGAGTACAGGTATGTTGCCCGACCACAATATTGAATAACCATGGGTATCTGACACACGTATAGCTGGGACTTGTCATTCTAGCAATGATAGTGACGAGAGGTAGTGTTGCATCTTTACAGGCTAAACAGGGTCTTCCCAGGGGCAATCAGATCGTTGGGTGGATAGTCCTTGGTAAGTCGAAATCTAAAATATGCTTGACACAGCAGCCTAACTTGCATCTAGTTGTCTCACTCATCATGCCATTACTGCACCGCCTTCAACCCAACAACCACTACCTCCACCGCCTCATGGTCCTCTTCCTCACCTTCTCCCCCATCTTCGTCATCCTCACCATCTCCTACGAAGGCCTCTTCTACTTCGCCTTCAGCGTCACCCTACTCATCTGGGTCCTTCTCGAACACCGGATATTTGTCTTCACCAGAAAAGCATCGAGCAACAAAGCTCCTTCGGGCGACGAAGCGCCCTCGAACGACAGAGCTCTCTGGGGCGACACACCTCCCCAAGAAAATGGCATGCCCGCCGCCCCCGCCCTCCCAGCCTCCCTGTCATCCACCCCCTACCGCTCCCTAACCCTCTCCTCCGCCCGCACCGCCCTATTCTTCCTAACCCTCCTCCAATCCGCCTTCTTCAGCACCGGTAACGTCGCCTCAATCTCCTCGTTCTCTCTCGACTCCGTCGCACGCCTAATCCCCATCTTCGACCCCTGGTCCCAAGGCTCTCTCCTCATGCTCAAACTCATGATACCTTTCGCTTTAATCTCCGCAAACCTCGGTATTCTAAATAAGAGACTTGGGGTTGCGCCGAGCGCGCTGTTTATGTTGGTGATGGCGCTGAGTGATTGGCTGACGATGTGGTTTTTCTGGAATGTGAAGGATGAGGGGAGCTGGTTGGAGATTGGGAGTACTATTAGTCATTTTTGTATTGCGAGTTTGTTGTGTGTTTTTGTGGCGGGATTGGAGGGGGTGTCTGAGGTTTTTGTGGCGGGGGTGGAGGTTGGTGATGAGCGGCAGGTTAGGAAGGAGAAGTTGCTGGGGGGTGTTGTTGTGGATGAAACAGTAGGAACGAAAAGGGGGGAGGCAAAAAAGGAAGAGAGTAATGGACATGTCAAAGATAAGGTGGCAATGGTGTCATAGTCACTGGTAGATGGATGGGTGGGAAAAGTGATTTTTGATACATTGTTGGAGGTCAAGCGAAAATTAGGTATGGAGTGGCGGTGTTAATCGCATTTGCAAAGAAACGGAATCCCTCGGTATTCCTCTCCGCAAATGGATGAGAGAGCACTTGCTTTTAATAGTGACAGTGATCGATTTGCATTTGGGAAGAACGGGAGACTTGATTCACCTGGTGCCATTCGTCTGATGTTGCACCATAGCTGTTGGTGACCGATCGCGTGCTCGGGATGCCATCATTTTTGGACTGTGGTTGATATCACCGCTTAGCGCCGGTAGCTTTGGAAATACCAGAGACGGGCTATCGGACAGGGAAGTCTTGTGGATGTGTACATGTATGGACTTTTACGGAGCATGGACCGAATATGCAAGGGCCGGCGGGCCAGTCGGAGGGTCGGCAAGATGTCCATGAGGGTGTGTGGTGGGGGAGGTGGGCTGGAAGGGGGCTTGCAGTTGCGGATGACTTGTGTGAAGGGACTTGTGAAGAAATCGTATTGATTATCAGATGCAAGTTGAACGTTGGACTCGGTCAAATCTTATTTTTGGAACACTACCTACATTGATACAGTACATGTAGAAGCACGCAAGAACAACTCAATACTGGAAGGTTAAATCGAGAGAACGTGAGGGGTGGCCGGGTCACTGAACGGGCACTCAGCTGACCAGTTCTCTGGAACGGCAACGGCCGCGAAACTATCACGGGCTCGGTCATTCGGTAGGTATTTCAGAAATCACCGAATATACCGAGAACCAGTGAGGTCGATGGGAATCCGAAGGAGGAATCACAAGCCAAAGTCTCCGAGTACTGGGTCGGGATTTTGGAATACTGCAAGCCTCGTGGCCTGCTGGGAGACTGGGGACACTGAGGGAAGGGTTCTTGACAGGCACTGGGCGTGGAGCGGGGTTTGGATCGACACGGGGCTGAGCGCAAGGGGACTCGGGAGCGAGAGACTACATGTATTCCGGCGCCGTTGGCGTTGGGGATTGTGGGGAAGGGGGGATGGCCGCAAGCCACCGTTTAAGGGCTTTGGGATTTGGGGTTCTGCGATACTTGGGCGATAGGTACTTAGAGAGGGAGAACGCGGAAGCTTCGTGGTACATTATATATGCTGCAATATATGCTGGAGAGCTGAGGATAGTGATGTGCTGGCGGATATTTGGATACTGTAATTGTTAATACTTGAATCTGTATGTTGACGGTTTGTCTGGGAGGTACTTTAACTTTCCTTCCCCACATCCGGGCTAGTCTGACCGGCCGGAGCACAGCAGACCAGATGAAAGCTCGGCGGCCGTCGACCCCGACCTCGACCGACGACAGCGACACCAGGAAACGAGAGCTCCCCATCACATCGACAAGTCCGCATCACGCCCCCTATAGCTCGTACCGTCCTCATCCGATGAGGCCGCGTTGTGGAATTAGACCTGGCCATGGCCGCGAATGAGAACGCGCCCCCCACGGGCTCCAGTACCACCTTTGGAGCATCGCCTCCCAAAGGTTCCAATGCTGCACCGAACTCGCAAACTCCGGGCCATCCAAGTTTTAGGAGGTATGTAAAATGTCGTCGGGACGGGTAGCATCGCGAGCACTAACAAATCGTCTCTAGGCAGCGTGCATCAAGAGCCTGCGAGGTAAGCTTCCGCCGACTTTCCTTGCCGTAAAAAGCGTTGCAGATACCTCGGCACCGAGCTTCAACTGATCACTGATCAAATCCCCCGCCTCCAGACATGCCACGCACGAAAGGTCAGTTCATCTACGAGATTCCGTTGCGATGACCTGCCTTCTGACTGATCATCTAGGTACGATGCGACGCCGCGAGTCTCGGAGTGCCATGCACGAACTGCGTGGCCTTTTCGATCGAGTGCAAAATCCCCGCGCCGAAACGAAAGAAGACACAAGGGGCTCGGAAAGATTCTGACAGGTACGGCCTTTCGTCGCAGGAGCAGATGTTCACAAACTGACCTTGGGCAGCGACCGCGGAGATGCCGGCGATGGTGAACACGCCGACTCTCCGAACGGCCGCGGTAACAGCAATGTCGCGAACTCAGATGGAACTCCTCCAGTCTCGCTCACCGAGGCGCAGGCTCGCAAGCAATCCTACGACAATGGGACGTATGCGCAATTTATGAAGCCCAAATTTACGAGGGCGCCAATTACAGAAGCTGGCAGAGTGGCATATTTGGGAGAGTCGTCGAATTTGACTTTGCTGGTTCACGACAAACACGGTACAACAAATGTGGTTCACTACCCGCTTCCCGAGAACGTGCGAGGCTCGAGGGCGAGGTTGACGGAGCTGGACAACGTGGAAATCGACATCCTGCACCAAAGAGGCGCATTTCTACTACCACCGCGGAGTTTGTGCGACGAACTCGTGGATGCATACTTCAAATGGGTAGCACCGATCGTTCCGGTCATTAACCGCAACAGGTTTATGCGCCAATATCGGGATTCCAAAAACCCTCCATCGCTTCTGCTCTTACAAGCAGTCCTGCTGGCCGGCTCGCGGGTCTGCAACAATCCTCAGTTGATGGATGCGAATGGATCTACAACCCCCGCTGCTCTTACATTTTACAAAAGAGCGAAAGCTCTGTACGATGCCAATTACGAGGATGACCGGATCACCATTGTCCAGGCTTTGGTTTTGATGGGCTGGTACTGGGAGGGACCAGAGGATGTGACGAAGAACGTGTTTTATTGGAGCCGGGTGGCTACAATTGTTGCCCAAGGTTCCGGAATGCACCGGAGTGTCGAAAGCTCTCAGCTAAGTGCTGCAGACAAGCGGTTATGGAAACGAATATGGTGGACACTATTCACTCGAGATCGATCCGTGGCTGTGGCTTTTGGCCGTCCGGTTCATATCAATACGGATGACTCGGATGTAGAGATGGTGTCGGAAGATGACTTCATCGAGGATGAAGAAGGCATGCCGAGCGAATTTCCCCCTAACACGGTTCACATCCACTTCTTCCTGCAGTACGTCAAGCTCTGCGAGATCATGGGCCTTGTCTTGTCTCAGCAATATTCCGTAGCTTCTAAAGCACGCCGGCAGAATGCTATTGATCTCACCCATAGCGACATGGCTCTGGCCGACTGGCTGCAGAACTGTCCCAAGGACGTGTACTGGGAAAGACCACGACACCATTTCTGGTCCGCACTGCTTCATGCAAACTACTATACCACTCTTTGCTTACTGCATAGAGCACACATGCCACCCGCGTTGGCTCAGACGAAAGATGGAAGTAGCGCATACCCCGAGGACTCTGCGTACCCATCGAGGACTATTGCTTTTCAGGCTGCCGGCATGATTACCTCCATTATGGAGAACCTTTGTGCACACGATGAGCTACGATTTTGCCCGGCATTTATCGTCCACAGTCTATTCTCCGCCCTGATTATGCATTTGTATCAAATGCAAGCTAACAATCCAGCTATTGTCCAAGCATCTCAGGAGAGGTTGAAGTTCTGCATGCAAGCCCTAAAAGATATATCCAAAGTTTGGCTTGTGGCAAAAATGGTACACACGCTATTTGACTCCATCCTAGGCAACAAGTCCCTAGAAGAACGTCTGCAAAAAGCCGCTGGCAAGCGGCATAAGAAGTTCGTTCAGAATCTCCACAACTCGGTGAGGCAGCAGCAGAACCAACCAAAACGGAAATACGACGACATGGCCCTCGATTTCGCCGTCCCCGGCGCGCCAGCCCCTCAGGAGTCATATGAGCGTTCTCGACCGCAGTCACCCAGCCAAACGCATCGAGAACTAGGCCAGCAACAGCAGCCATCCACCATGAACGCCCCTACAATCGTGTCACCAAACGAAACTCCGAACCCACGACACGCTGAACCCTTCATGGGCGGTCCCACATCCCGCCCTCAAACCCGGCCGCCAACACCATTCAACCCCTCCTTCTCCGTCCCCGCCACACCTCCCGATCTCTACCTCGTAACGCGCAATTCTCCCAATCTTTCACAATCCGTATGGGAGAACTTCCAGCCCGACCAGCTTTTCCCTGAAGGTTCCGTCGGTGGTCTCGCACCCGAGTTCTCGTCGACTGCGAATCAGAACCAGAATCTGGATCCCAATCTAATGGCGCAGCCGCAAATGCAGAACCAGAACCAGAACCAGAATCTGGGCATTCCGAGTCAGGGGCAAGGCCAGGGGGCGCAAATGCAAAATCGCATGAGAGGACCGGGGCAGGGACAGCCAGGACAGATGGGAACCAGTCCACTGCAGCAGCAGGCACAGCCGATGGCAGGTAATGGTGGAAACCATGGATTGCCGCAGTACCCGAATAACATGTGGGCGGGGGGCAATTATGAGCAGATGCCGCAGGATGATAATAGTCCGAGTGACTCGTTTAGTGACGGGAGTGCGGCGGCGGTGCCTACGACGTTGAATGTGGAAGACTGGTATGCTCGATTTTTATCCTTACAAAAAAGAGTATTGGGGTGAGAGATACTGACGATTTGTGTGTTGCAGGTTCCAATTCTTCGGTATCAATAATGGCGATTTTACCGGTATGGATGGTGATGTGCCGATGGCTTGAAAGTATCTGACTTCAGCTTGCTTTTTGGAAGTATCTCTAGCTATATTGTAGCTTCTCGAGTTTTTTGGGAGATGGGAAAGTAAGACATTTTTCGGGAGCGGGAGGCGTCCTTGTCGCGGATATCGCTTGGTGGAGCTGCGTTTTTTGTCGATTTTCAGCACACGTCTGCTACATGTAGCGGATTTTCGGGAAGGGTTGTATGTGTGATAGCTGGGAAAAGTTGTGTCTTGCTGCTGTTTGCTGGGGAGTGTCGATGAACTTGCTACGGAGCGGAATCGGCGTGAGGCTGTGGAGATATATTCTGAGCTGGTGCTAAGCTTCCTAGTTGAAATCATAGCTTGATATCATGGCTTTGCTACCTACCTAGCTTCTGGGGAAAGGGGGCTTCGTATGGCTCTTTTCAGTCAGTCACGTTTTCCAAAGTCGCTCTGATGTGCATGGAGCACTGAAAGCAGCTCCTTGAATCTTCCAAGCACATTTGGTTTTGAAATGACCTCTCAAGGTAGAGTAAGCCTGTCGCTTCTTATAGCAGGGACATAAAGTGGGACGAATAAGGTTTGCTTCCCTTTCCCGAAATCAACGCGTGGTAGTGCTCAGAATTTCCTTTGTGTTTTGTCATCCGAGAGTTCCTGATTTCTTGCAATGTTCCTAGTCACCCAGAATCTTCTTGATTACATTTAATGGGGTCGTTCCTCATCATTGAGGATATTCTTAGCCACCGAGGATATTGAAAAGTTTTGCGTGGGGGGTAGAGAGCACTTGGTACATATACAAGATTGGTGACTCAAATTTCATTAATCAATCTGTCTTTCGGGACGCAGTTGGTTGCTGGTCCTTCGTTGACAAACCGTTACCTTTACTTAGCTATAGCACGAACCCTCTAACTTCTTAAAACGTAATGTAAGATGAAATATATACTCACCCTTTAAAGGGTTTGGCCCCGTCTTCTTCGGGGGGGTTTTTTGCCTATTTTTCCTTTTCATCTTCGTGCTTTTCTCCCGAGGGCGTTCAGAATTGTTTCGCCCAATTGTCGGGCCAGCTTCGATCCTTCTGCATATGAGGTTGATCCGCCAAAGCCCAGTGCCCTTATGAATGTCTGCTAAGCCTACCATATAAGGCAGCAGCACTAGCTCTTTTCGATTAGCCTTTGATAGTGCCAATATCTACTACTAAAGCAGTTCCTTAGCTAGCCTTCCCAATGCAAGGTCCTATGTCCCTAAATATGTTATGATCCCTCGCGCTCTGCGCCCTCAATTTCCGTCAACCCAAGGGCTAAGCTTTCCGTGGGTACTACGTCAACGTTCAATGCCAGTCTGCGCTACTAGGAGATGATCCCAGTGGTGTTTTGCGCTGTGAGCTGAGATGAGCCTGTGCTCGCATTAGCAGAGTCCGTGAAAGGGCAGTATGCTTTCCAGTCTGCCTGCGTCAGCTTCAAACCCCTTTACTGTTCGATCTTCAACTCTGACAGCCAGTGCCAGAGCCATTGCAATGTGTCAGATGCCAGATGCCTGTGGATGGACCACACGCTCTCTCATTTGCTTGCCCCAGTCTGTACAGCCATTTGCGCATCTGTCTTGCTCTCCCGAATTATCACAGGTTGCCGATGCGTCACAAAGTCCTCGAGCCAATGAGACACAGTCAGCCGAGTTGGCGACAACTCGGGAGTTGGGCGACAGGATGCGACGATGCCAACGACCTTTCACCCATGGCAGCGATTATCTGTCGATTCAGTACCTTCTCGTCGCCTTAGGGAGTCGCTTCGCTAGCTGCTAGCGCGCTCTAAATATAAAAGTCCCTTATAAGGCAGCGGACTAATCAAGACCCTGATATCCAAACCTAGGCGTGTTATACATCAATATGTGTCAAATTTCTGGCTCTATCAAATGATTATACTCATAAGTCTCAAAGAGGTGTTTCAAAATACCACCCTATCCCTCGGTCGATGTGCAACAAAACACTGAGGGAGTCTGCCCGAGCAGGCAGCTCTCTCAACTCGCGAGAAGAGGTTATAGCGAACACGCCCAAAACATTCCACCATCAACAACCTCCCACAGCCAAATCATGTCTCACCTCCCAAAAAGATAACGGATCACTCATCCATCTCCAGCCCCCTTGATTCGAGTATTATCAGTTACATTCACAGCAGCCTCAGTCTTGGTTGGCGGACTCCCCCCTTTTCCTATTCAACTTTCTCTCTGGAATCGAAAACAAGCTCCCCTTACGCTTGGATGTTGCTGGTGGCGCTGTAGTAGGCACGCTCCCTCCAGAGGCCGGAACTTTCAAGTTCCATGGCTCGGCTGCAAAAGTGTAGTATTTGAACATTGATTGCCCCCATTGGAACCAAAGTTCTGACCCGATGCAGCAAGTAAAGGCGAAGCGTGAGAACACCAGCTGCCAGTCTCGGTCCCCATATCTTCTTAGCGTTATTCCCGGGTCTTTGATCCCGTCGAAAACTTCAGTTTCGCAGTCGTGAAAAGTGCGGATCGGTGTTTGTATCGGGTACTGTATTGCGGAACATTCCCAGATATCTTTCAAGGATGACGGTCGTAGGAAAAGAAGTATGCCTAAGTCCTCTTGTTGGTGTATATTGCCATCGAGTTCGCAGGCTAGCACACAGACTAGCTCAATTTTCGCTTGTGTGTATGCTGGCAGGGAGTCCATTCCATTTGGGTTGGAATGCCATTGCTGACCTGTCGCTCGGTCTTGCGGAGTTTTCATCCAGAGCAGGTTATCTGCTTCGATAGGTATCTTTACGTAAGGCTGATTGATCGAAATAGTTCTCAGGACGTATGGGAAATGCATTGGACCGAAGCTGGTACCCCTTGTTCCGCTCTGTGACTGCCGATAAATACTCAAGTGAATACCGAGAACTTCGGCAACAATCTTGTAGGTAGCATCCAGATTCTGCTCTCTTTCAGGGGTAGAATCGCCGCACAACGCAAGTGTCCTAAAAAAGAGTTCTAGCCGAGGAATATCGTAGTCTACCGGAAGATAACGCCCCTCAGACGCCAGGGACAGCAGCGAATAAACGCGGTCGCGTAAATCAGAGCATTGTTTCAAGCCGTGGACTTTGAGGAGATCTCTCAATGGTTTTAGAACATAACTGCGATCTCCCTTTGGAGTTTCCTGAAACGATGCAGCATGACTTTCTTCGAGTAGCCGTCTTCTGGGAATAGAGAGCCTCTCTGAGAGGGTCGCTTCATGCCATAACCGAGAGAATGTCGACCATGATACAGTGTCAGGACCGGACAGTACCTCGATGCGGCGGGCGAGTCGTATTTCCTGTACAACCCAAGCTCTTGTCCAATATTCATTGTTGCAGATACCAAGAAAACTGTCCCACAATTGGCTATGCCATTCAAAATCAGAATCCCCTCTTTCCTGCCTTGACATCCAAAGAAAGCATCTTAAAGTGTAGACTAGGTTTACACCTAGCCAGAGTAGAACAAGTCTAGCTCCAGCATAGAGGTTACCCATTTGCTGCACTTGGTGGTTCCTCTCTGCCGTGTTGCTTTGATCGATACATATGGCATCGATCCAGAAACTCTCTGTAATATATTTGGATCGTACTATATCGAGAAAGTCCCAAAGATTCCTGCCCACTTTGAAGTTCTTGCCATTGAGCTTGATTTTGTGCATATCGTCTTGGCTACCCCAAGTATATGACAGGCATACATACTCAGATTCTGTAGACGCGTTGGCGATATGGCAATGAATCAAATCCGAATTGACTGGTATCACTTTGATCAAACGAATCGACGATGTTGCGAGGTTCAATGGATCGTATGTGAAATTTGCTCGTGGGGGACCCTCGGGCCACCTCAGCTTCAACTCAAGGTCGTCTAGACGCTGATATCGGTTGGGTGTGTTGAATAACAGATCTTCTCTGGAAGATGATGTATTATCTGAGGAAGATGTAGAACAGACTCTCTGGAGCTGGTCAAACGTTTCTGTGGAAATGTTCTGCTTGAGATCAGCCAAAGAAGCTTTCTATATACTGGCGGTCACGCCTGGAGTATTTGCAAAATACCGTGGTTGATAGAGACCCTGTGAGATTCACGTCGATAGGTTCGGGCTCGGGAGATGTGTCAAGACTAGCCGGTGTTGGACTTGGACTGCCCGTATTGACATCTGTACTGTCTCCCCTGTCGCTACTGTCGCTCGAATAGCTTCTTACATCCTTCGCGATCGAGATCCGATGTCGATATAAGGCATCTTGTGTTCGTGTTCGACGGGAGAAGCTAAGCAGCCCAAGCTTCCCAAGCATCATATCGAGAGCCATAATGATATACAGTTCGAGAGTGATTGTACTAGCAGCTTAAATGACTCGAGGTCGAAGGAGTCGGCTTTTCGGACAAAGCATGAAGCACTGGTAAACAGATTAACATCCCATAAGGACCCAGATCCCGTCCCTATGGAGAACACATACAAGCTGCCAGTCTTCGTGCTGTCAGCTGCCAACTTAGAAGGCTGTGAATATGCATGATGTGCCACAACAGCTGGGCCTGGTACTTAAGTGGCTTGGTTTGCACTGCCCGAAGCCATCGACCTATCAATTCGTCGGTCACCGAAGCGCACACATATATCCGAGTTACATCCCGAGAAAGATCAGGGCCTTGAAGTTTCGAGATTTTGAGGCGTAATTGACAGACCCGGGATGTACAGAAGGACTTGAAGATCTTTAAAGATAGGAAACCGTAACTGATCGAATACCAATACCCCCCTCCCACCTTTTTTTTTTCAAATTTCAAAAAAAAAAATGGGCGAAAGCAAATAGAATCCAGAGGTTTATCAATAGCTATTCATAATCACAGAAAATAGTGTTCGACATCCAGCGGTTTGTGGCCGAGACAGCACCCCGCGAAGTTGGACCTGAGCGGGGTTGTTTTGATATGACCGCTTTAGGTAAGGTGATAAGGAGACACAACGCCAGCTGTCTTTCTTCCTTATACAACATTACTGGTAACTGAACTACCAAATCGCTCTCTTTCCCCTGAGAAGCTTATCGACCTTTGCAAGATGGAAGGTCCCGGCACTTTCTCAACTCATGCGAAAAGGTCATAGCAACACACCTGTAACATTCCACCATCAGCAACCCCGGTCCCCGGCAGTCAAACGATGTGTCGCCGTCCAAAAAGACAAACAGAACAGGCCAAACTTTCCGCTATTCTCTCGACAGACTGACCTCGATTCCCAATATATCCCCCGCTAGCGTATTTGCAGCCATTTTCATTGACCTAACTCCCGTTGCCTCCAACTCATCGGCTGCTTCCGCTATCAAGGAACCGACCTCGCGGCAACAAGGTGACGATGTCCTCTTCAAAGGCCAAAGCCACATAGTTTGCAAGCGCTTCGGAAAATCATTCCCCCGTACGCACATCCGCCATCACACCGCAAATCTGTTTCAACACCAGCATCTCCCCAGTCGAAGCATCCGCCAACAATAATTGTTGGGCAATCATTCTCCGTCGGCGTGGAACGATTCGTTTTCCGAACATTAACCTACTCTGCAGACCATCCACCATCAATTCATCCGAATCCACAACAGCCTCCGTAGCTCAATCGGTAGAGCGTTTGACTCTTAGCTACCTCTTCCACAAAAAGAGACTTAAGGCATCAAAAGGTTGCGGGTTCGACCCCCGCCGGGGGCTCGATACCCCCGGAATACCGAGTTAACTCGGTATATCCTCCTGGCTGATTTTTTGGATTTTTTTTGGAGTTTTTGGAGAGCTCGGTGGGAGTTTTGTTTCGTTTTGGGACTTGGATAAGAAATAGTGTATCCGGTTGCTACTGGCTCTATCTATACCCCTGGTTTAGCAAGTTGACTTGCTGAACGTCCTGGCTGAATTTTTTGGGAATTTTTTTGGACCTGGGTAAGTTGATTTGAGATTTTGGATGTGCCTTCCGTTTTGGGGATTGAATGGGCCGGTTCTTGTCAAAGGCTGCCAAGGCCTCCAGTCTAAAGCCCCGGATTACTGATTAACGAATTAACTGGGTAAATCTTCGTGGCTGGTATTTTGGAGGTTGGAGGTTTTTTTTTTTTTTTTTTTCGATTTTCGATTTTCGATTCTCGATCTTCGCTCCCGTTTTGGGCTAGAGTAGTGTGCGTCGAAGGCTGTCAAAACTGCTATCTGGTCTCCAGAACAGTAAGTTAACTCGTCGTGTCCTTCTGGTTATGTTCTTCAGATGTTTTCTTTATTGCCTCTGGAATCTAATACTCTAAGTCTTGGGGTTTAACTTTCGTGGCTTTTTACTCTGCTGTAAGTTTTAGCAACGGTCTTTCTAATGCGAGGTTGGAAGTCTTTTCAAGTTGCAAGGAGAGATGTGTCGAGATTGAAGGTCTCCGCGTAAAGATGTTGGTTCAGGATTTAAGAGTCGACTGACGACTCGTTCTACCACGGTTGCTTCTTGTGCGGTTCGTGACTCCCTGCTCTTTCGACCGCAATCCTTTTCACTCGAGTCTCTTTAAGGCTTGCTCCCATCCTCTCTCTTTGGGATGTGAGTAATCTTCCAATTCTCGTTGTCGGGGCTCTGCTCCATTTCTGATAGTCACCTGAGCTCAACAACCGTTTCCAGGACTTACAAGGGACGCCCCAGTCCTTGTAACGGCGGCTCCAGACTTACGGCTTGGTCTTTCCAGAAGTTCCGAGAGATAGAAGATGGTCTGATATTAGGTAGCCGGAAAGTATACCGGGACGGACTGAAGCAAAGTCATCATCAATTGTTCTTAATGAACCTACTATCACCCGCTGAATTCAAGCCATACATAGAGCATTTTTCTTCTTACTGTACCCTAGAGCAGTATCGCTGTGATAGCAGACTAGGAATTCTAAAGATGCAAATTTGCACAGATGTATACCTAGTACAGACGAAATCACCTGGTAGTACAGACCGAAGTACTACTGCATGCCCTTGGCATCCGACATACGGATGAGGGTGTACACGGTACAGCCAGCATTCCTCTCAGCTTCAGATATGTACACTAGAACATTATGGTATCGAAAGAAGTTTTTACACAAGCTTGTAGTCAAATCCAAGAGCTATTCAACGCACCAAAAACCATCCAAAACGGGGTTGATTTGAGGTTGTGGTGCAAGATCATGAAATTTCTGATAAAGGTAGCCCCAAGGGAAGGAGGGGGTGGATCATCGACGTGCGACAAAAGAAAATATCGGGACTTGGTCACCTGACTTGTGTTCTGTCGCATCGAGAAAGTTCTGTTGAATTTTTGAAAATACTTGTGTTGATGGTGACAGGTTTTTGGGACTTCGACAGTGGCTTGAAGACTCGGGTCGGGGATGTTGTGCTGAGTCGACGGAGTGCCAGAGAAAAGGGGGCGGGGAAGGAGATAAGGAACTCGTTTCCATGGTAGGTAGGTACTCACTCGCCACTTAGCCACGTTAATTCGAATTCTATTTCCTAAATATTTGTACCAATGCCTTTCATGAAAAAGAAAAGGGGCCTAAGAAAAAAGGAAGACGCGGTAGAGCACGGCGTCGGTATAACTTCGGCATTGTATTTAGCCTCTCGGGGTGACTTGGCCGACAGGATGACGAGCTTCATGTTCCCCCATCCACCGACTCGTGAAACAAACACATCAATGTGCAACCAACTACTTTGCGGACACAAACGATCACACCCCAGCTCAACGGACAAAAACCCGAATCTACCTCCTCACCACTTTCTCAATCTGCTGTCAATTGGGCCGTGCCGCCGCAGGACCGCCCGATAAGTTCCAGAGCTTCCATGTCGAGTACGAAGCTGAAAGAACCCTGAATCTCGACTTCCGACGCGGGCGCATAAGAGACATGCCGGCGACATAGGAATCGGCCCCGAACCGATTTATCCATGCCGATTCGAGAAAACCTGTCGATGCGCTGAGCGCTGAACGCCGACCGCTGGCCTCCGATAAGACTTCCCCTGACCATGGCTTCTCCAGCTGGGTCGGGCCAGACTTCAAGGTCACAGTCTGCCTCTGGACTTGGCGGAAGCAGTTCGAGCACGTCCACTATCCGACCGAGGAATAAACGACTTGTTACTACCGAGTTGCGCGAGGGCGATGACTTTGGGGGCGAAAGGACGAGGAGCGAGAGTGCGGAGAGAAATATACCGAGGTCACGGCTGAGTCGAAATACACCTAACTGGCTTGAACCGGGGAGCAGACAACAAGACGATCCGCGGACGGAAAGAAATACTGGGGGTGGGTGGAGTGCGGGTCTAGGACGTAATCGAGCTCCGAATGGTGCTGGCAATGCTTTGGGCAAGGGATTTCTAGACGCCGGCTGGACTGGGTGGAATGCGATTCAAGGCTTTGCGAATTCTGTGCTAGCTGTCGATATTGGAGATGCAATCGCTGGCAGGGACGCTTCGAATAGGAACACTGGCAGACAGAAAGCACCCGAGGAGTGGGGTCCCACTGGCAGTCTGCCGATAAGACCTAAAGACAGGGTCGCAGCAGGCTCCTTGGAGGAAAGGAATGCAGCGGTCAGGGCGAGGAAAATGGCTGGGGTCCTGGAAAGTCATGAAGGAGTCAATGGTGGTCTAGATGTCAGTGGCAGATATAAGAAGCGGAATTCAATGGAACAGGAAAGACCACAAGAGGAAGAAAGCGAAGCTCTGGTCTATGTACACCACGTACAGCCTTCCGATACGCTTGCTGGGATAGTATTGAAGTACAACTGCGAGCCCGCGGTTTTCAAAAAGGCGAACGGGCTTTGGTCGAACGACTCGATACAGACCCGAAAACATGTCTTTCTACCAGTAGACGCCTGCTCCATCAGAGGAAGGCCATGCGGTCCGCCATCCCCCGACAAAGCACCCGTCGACCTCCTTGCGCCAACACCCGCTACCGAAGACTCTCCAAATCACACAAACGGAGACCCCTGGGAAACCACCCAACCCCAAAAGAACCCATTCCCCGACGCCCCAAAGGCCGACAAAACCGAAGAAGAAAAGCCGTGGACCCATGTCCGCTGGGTGCTTCTCTCTAACTCACCCTCCTCCACCCCCACCGAAATCGCTCGACTCCCCCGCAAAACCCTAGGATACTTCCCTCCCCGACGGCGAAAATCGCGTCTCTCCAACTCCACCGCATCCACGCCTCGCGCATCCCTAGACCTCACCAGCACAGCCAGCTCCCCCTCTCACCGAACAAGCAGCAATCTAGGCGCCGATTCCTCTAACGCAGGCAGCTATTTCCCTCCGTTAAATGCGATGTCTATGTCACCAAGCGCAAGCACCGGTTCCCTTCCTCCCCCGAGAAGGAGAAGGGAAAGTATCAGCGAGACTTTTGCGCGCTCAGGCTGGATGCGTGGACCGGGCGGTGTGGGGACGTTTGGGAAGAATGTGAGGAAACCGGGACCGGCGAACGATGGGCTGAATGCGTGGGCGAAGAAACACGCGCCGCTTTTGACGAATGCGAATATGCCTTCGACTTCCATCATGGGTTCGGAGACGGCTCACTTTGGGTTTAGCAGTACTGAAGAACTGGGAAGTATTGTGGAGAGAGCGGGGGGAAGTGGGAATGTGACGCCAAGTTTGAATGCTGGGCAGAGTGGTATTGGCTTGGAAAATGCGGCGGCGGCGATTGAGGGGTGGGTGAGGAGGTTGGCTGTCAAGGGACCGGGGACGCCGAGGAGGCTGAGTGGACATAGTACGCCGCTTGGGGAGGCGGCAGGTGGTGCGACGGAGGCTGATTTGATTGAGTTGCTTGATGGGGCGGGGAGTGAGGATGGGAGGGGATTTGCAGAGGCAGTGGGCAGACGGGAGGATATGGGATATCAGACACCTAGGGATATGCCGACCAGTATGCCGAGTAGTGCCTTTGGTGGGAGCGGGATGGCGAGGGATGATGGGGAGGGTATTAGGGGTCGGGTGATGGGTGGGAGGAAGGGGAAGAAGAGCGATTGATTCAGGATTAGCTGTGCAGCATAGGATATGTGGAGAGCTTCGTTGGGCGTGCTGTAATGGCGGCTCCTTGGATAGGGGCTGTTCAAAGGGTGTACGGTTTATAAATTCATTGGCTGCTTGGTGTTTGGGCGCATGCACTTACAGGCGCTGCAAATGGTACAAATTCTTAGTTTAAGCTGTGGTCATTGATATCTTGTGAACCAAGCTAATTCTATTATTTGCCTCTGGCCATGTTCTCCTGCCCCTGTTTCACACCTACTGAAAGACCGTCGATTTGTACAGAAGCCTTGGGGTCAGACAAACTTCCTTCAACAGGTTGAACTGCATTAGACAAGCCCAGGTAACTCCATGCTACAAAAGCAGTTTCGTTCTTATGTAGCAGCGATAGACAAGCTAAAAATGAGCCTAGCTAGGAGGCTAATACGCGGGTAGGGAGCTAAAGGCTTATCGCGACCTAGTTCCCGATAAGAGCTTCAGAAGTTGTGTGCACGGACTTCTTCCGAGGAAATATGCAGCCAGGCAGCCTCAACACCTTCCTCTCCTCTTCACCACCTCAGCAATGAGCTTCCAGGATCCGTAACTCACTGTGAAGGTAGCTTGTGCTCCTTGTGCTCTTCATTTACCAGCCACAATGCCAATCTGCATTGAATGCCGGTATCCGGTCAAGACACTCTACACCGAGTACTTTGGCGCCGACGACAAGTCCAGCGGCCACGGCGTTCGCCTGACCGTCTGCAAGCAATGCAACAAGTTCTGCGACAAATACGTCGAGCATGACTTCGTCGTGCTCTTCATTGATCTGGTTTTGATCAAGCCACAGGTACTTGGAGCTCGTTCAGACCCATGACATGAATTTGGGGATTCTAGGAATTCTAACCGACGGCAACTGACGAGAACACAGGTCTATCGTCACTTGCTCTACAACCGGTTGCAGAATCCTGAGTCGGATACTTTTAATGTATGTGAGGGTCAATGATCCATGTTCTGAGCTCGCGGAGGAGAAGATTGAGTGTGTAGTTGCTGACACAATTGGATGCAGCCAGCTATTATCCGACTTGGTGTGCTGCTTCTGCTCTTTGACGTCTACCTTACCTGGGCACGCATTGAGAAAGCTTCTCCTTCACTGCCAGTTCCAGACCCCGAGTCCAGCAACTTTGGGAAGCTTGCTCAGCAGCCCATTGTCTTGCAATATGTCTTCTTCCGTAAGTCCTTACTGCCTCGCAGATCTGCTTCCTTCTTCCGCACCTACTGTCTCCCACATCCCCACCTCTCACCTCTCACCTCCACTTCCTTCCACGTCCACTTCCTACCACCTCCACCTCCTCCTGCCTCTACTTCCTCGCCTTTACCTTTCCAACGCGTCTACAAGCACACACGATGGCACAAGTTCACCACGCTAATCACACCTTTCAGTAATCCTCTGCGCCGTCTCCACAATCTCCTTCCACCTCAGCATCCGCTTCCTCACCTCCTCCCACTACTCACCCCTCCGCCTCCTCAACATCATCCCCACCTACCCCCGCCCCAACTCCGTCTCCACCGCGCTCCTCGTCTCCTCCTCCACAAAGCTCTTCCCCATCCTTATGGTGATCTGGGAATACGACGTCCCCGCCGCAGCGCGATCACTTGGCTGGGCAGTTGTTGCAAACAATGTGGAAGCGATGAAGATTCTGCTAGATTGCGGATACGGCACTGCAGCATTGTTGACGGCTGTAGGGGCAATGAGTAGGTGGGGAGTGGGGAGGGCGGTGCTGTGGGCGGCGGGCCTGGATGGTATGGATATGGATAGTGTGGGTGATGCTGGGGTGGTGGCGGATGGGAGGGCGTTGTGGGCGGTGATTATGTACTTGAGGGAGTGGGGTGGGAGGTTGGGACTGGGCTAGGACCGCTCTCTTCTCCTGAGTGGCACGCTCCTCCCGAGACTCGGATAACCAGTCAACCCGACCTCCTGCGATGTCGGCTCGCTCACGGCTACTACGAACTTCGGGCCCCGGATCCCTAGGTCTTCTCCTCACGCCTTGGCGAAGCTTCTCGTGCATCTTCACGCAGCGCCACGCCATGGGACACGGACCTGCTCAGGCTGACCTGGTTGTTGCTGACCGTTCTCGCCATCACCATGCTGATCTCCGTGTTCTTTTCCATTCCGCAGTGGATCTCGTGGGGCAAAGAGGAGATATGCACCTATGCCTCTCTGTGACTTTCGTCGGCTTGACGCCTGCCACCACTTATCACATCTTGCTTCTGACAATTACGTTTCAGAGGTTTCAGTACTTCGCCGTCGGTGTCTACGTACTGAAACTTGTCCTCATCGGCCAGTTCTTCAACGAAGCCGGCTGTTATCTACGAGGATGGATCATGATTGTTGCATTGCTGTTGTGAGCTTCAATGTGCCGAGCAACCACATCGACATGTGCTCGGACGTTTGCTCTCACCAGGCACAAACGACGTCAGGCTCGAGGACCTGACGCGAGAGCACCGAAACCACTTGTCAGAGCAGGCATACAAAACTCCGGCATTGCGCAGTCGTGTTCCTGTTGTATGGATCCCTTTCGGCGTGATGGGCGTCAGCGAGGGAGATTTGGCGCACATGGCGGTTCACCGACTATATCGGTATTACTGATGGATGGACGGCGTTGGATTTCAGGAATGACGTGGTGGTTTCGGGGCATCTCCCGGGTAGGAAAGTGGAAGATATCATCGTGCTGTGAGCGCATTGAGGAGGACTGTCCCTCGCCCTCGCCCTCAGCCATCGACATGGTGCGTGCCAGGCTGCCTTCTCCGGACCTCACGGTCCTGTCTCGAGAAGGGAACCATGGACACGACGAAGATGTTTTCAGCTCGAGGTCGGATCAAAACGCTCAGACAGAGCGAGGATCATCGACCACATCAGTATTACCGATGAACGGATACCCATGCCAAGTCCGTCAGTGTCGACTTGAACGCCACGACCAGGAAGATGTTGAAGAAGAGCGACCCCGTTGGCATGGTACACCGACCAAGCGCAAGGCCGACGAAGGCCGTGATGCCGAGAATGGTGAGGATGTTGCCGAGGATGAGGTCCGAGTGTGGCAATCCCAGGCTGTGTAATTGAGTGTATTGAAACCGCCTCTCCTACACCTTCTCGCGGAAAGGGCGGGGAGGACAGGCGGTTTCAATACCCTCAGTTACCGAGAAGATTGCACACAATGCTTCGATTCCATCGTATGGGCGCGGTACCCAATTGTGTACAGAACCTGGACGCTGACTTCAGAGCTCAACTGAGCGGGAGCGGTGCGCGAATTGAAGCGGCTGACACGCTGCTCTTCCCATATTTGATCTCCACGCTGACCGTGGGGTCGCTCTCCCTCCTTGCAACATTGCAACTCTGTTTACAACCCCACACCACCAACCCCAATGGCTTCCTCGACTGTAGCTCTCTTGACGGCCGCCGCCACTCAACGCCTTGCCTTCGAGGATATTGAGAAGCTCTCAGTCGAGCAGCAATGGTAGTAAGTCCCTGCGCGCCCCCTCCCCATACGCCATGCGCCAACCATGCTGACAATGTATAGAAGCTGGATGCCGATTTCAGAGCTCAGCTGAGCTGGAGCGAAGCGCGAATCGAGGCCGTCGACGTTCTGTTCTGTAAGTATGATCCTCCGAAAGCTGGCATCTCACTTTCCTAACCACGCTAACACGTTCTTTCTACAGCATGTGCATCATCAGCCTGACAACCATTGGCTGTCATTTCGATTGGCTGTTTCTGTCGAGGTTGAAGAGCATCTGTAGAAGGCGCGTAGCCTGACCAACCGCCATTACCGCAAATTTCTCAACTTGCGGTTGAAGGCACGCGACCCCGAGTCGAGCGCCGCAAATGGCAAAAGCTTTACGTTGACTTCATCAAGGGCCATTGTAGCCGACAATCTGGGTGTCTACCTGGGATTCCACTTACCTTGTCGGGATCTGGCCGCTCATGAATGGCTTCGACCACATTGCGAGACCTGCATTGCATAGCATGGCGTCCCGCGAATGTCATGGCTTGGTGCGCGCAAAGCTCCGGCTATGGTAGGTTCGACTCCGATCCAAGCCTCGAACCCTTCCTTTGCTAACAGATTCACAGCCTTTTGGCTTAGATCAATGCCAGAAGTGCCTTGACCCCAAAGTCTTCCTGAATCAGCACATTACTTTTTCGGGTACCTGTTTCTTCAGGGCACGTCAATGAGTTCGACGACTTTGGTCCAGCTTTCGACGCTCTTCATCGATGATGTTCTGTCGCCGATCTGCGACAGCACGCCGTGACAGGTGCGGAGGCGAGATACTACCCTGCCAGGCATCAGCTGGGGTTCTTTGCTTCCCGTCTACGCCAACTTCGCTTGCACCGTTCTGGTCATTCTTCCACCGCAATGATCGTGGAGGAGAAACGCCGCAAGGCGGCAAGATCCAGCAAATGAGTGGCTCAGTCGAAACCTTAGACCAGTTTGAACCGGGATTGGATCGTCCAGGAAGCCGTCTACTAAAGCACCCGCCAGGGCTGGCAATAGGTCGGGTCGGGTCAGGTCAAGGGTCTGACCCAACCCAGGGAGGTTGGGTCGAGGGTTTGACCTGACCCGATCTCCCTTTTAGCGCCGACCCAAATGTCTCCGCCATTGTCTCCAGAACACCACGACTGCCGGATCCAAGGCTGCAACTCGTACGTCCACGTACTGAGGGGCCACGTCGAGTTCCCTCTCAGCCCCCGACATGTCTTGGCCAGTGTTCCCAAAACATCACAACTGTCCAAGGCTGCGACTCGATGGGTCAAATAGATTACATTTGGGTCAAATGGGTCGGAATTTTATAGTGTAATTTTTGCCTGAAAATTGGCATTTCACCTATTCCTACTTTAAGTAAGCAGAAGCAAGAAATTATAGGGCCTAAGGGTATCACGTAACCTGACCCATTTGACCCATTTGACCCATCGGTCGACCCGACCTATTGCAAGCCCTGGCACCCGCCATTTTTTCGACTCGCGTGTCGCTGTCACCGCCTCGGCCCACTATGGCTTGGTGAGCAATGACCGGCTTTACCTGAACGCCGTGGCATACCCCCGGCGCAAGTCTGAGGACTATGAGCCTGCGGAGGCTTGTTGTGGACCTCTCGGTCAAAAAGAACTCGAGACTAACTGTCCCAGAAGTTCTTAGCGACGACGAGGACGTCGACGAAATCATGCCTTTCCGACCTCCCCCGTGTCCAATGTGTCTACCCCGGCTCCAGCCCCCAAGAAGCGCGGTCGTCCTCCAAAGAGCGGATCCAAGGCCTCGACCCCCGTCGTTGCAGCTCCACCGCCAGTTCAGGTAGACGACGGGGAAGAAGAAGAAAAGGACGAGGAGGCTCCGGATCCGGATGAGTGAGTGTAGAAGTGCTTTTGCTTACGGGCTGAGATAAAGAGCCAAACATTCACCCAATACCCAGGAGCTTCAGCGACTTCAAGTTCACGATTGGCTGTATGTGCTCCGTCGAACAGCTCAGGGCAATCAACGCATGTATTGGTGAGCCTTGCACAGAAAGACCCTGGGTTTACGTTGACCAACGGCTAGGTGGGATACCCAAGATGCACTGTATGATATGGCCTGGTCTGAGGCCACTGCCCATCGTTAGGCTAAGGACGTTAGAGCACAAAGACGGGCCCTGGGCCGTTGTGGCGTCGTGAAACGAACCGGCACGTTGATGTCGGAGAGTCCAGCTCTGGTTCCGGCAACCTTGTCAGTTCTGCTGCAAGATCTGTCAACTCTCTGAGGGGAAACATAATCCCTAGATTCTCGTGGATGCGCGGCTGGTTCACCTGCATCCCAGGCATCGGCCAAAAGGTCGGCACGATTTACTGGTGTTGCAAAGAGCTCGCATGCCTCAACATGGAGATTCGCGAGGACCAAGCCGACCCGGAAAGATGTGCTCCCTTGATTTCGGCCCTCATCCAGTTCGAGGAGCCGGTTGCCGCTCAAATGACGGCTCAGATTTACCTGCCATACTTCATGGCTTCCCAGCTCGAAATGGGCGCCAGTTGATATCATTTGGGAGAATCTGGGCCTTGGTCTTCGGCGTCCACTACAAGTTCGAATGAGTTTTGCTTTTACAGCTACCACGAACTGAAGTACCACGTCCGGACTCGGCATGACGCCCTCACCTCGCCCGAGCACCGTCTGCTACCTTCGGATTCGACTATGTTGATTAGTGGAACCCCAACGAGTGACTGCGCACTCCATCGCAAGCACGCCATGTCCGTCGACTCCAAGCCCACATCTCTAACACGTACGGTATGCTGGAGTACGGGACATAAGGCTTCAAGGGCTTTGACGTCAAGCACTCGAACTTCTGTTTATGAAGGTGCTTCGGAATGAAGAATCGAACGGAGAATGTGGTTGGCTGGGCCAGGTGGCAATATGTTTGTCGGTAACCTACACGGAATTTGCTATCGGGACATTCTTCATGGGCGCTGGGGTCTATGTCAATGACGTTATCAATGATGATACAGTCAGTGGTCGGGGGGAGAGTCCACTAGCTCTCTCTCCCCCCGGCGCCTGGCCAATGGAAATCCATAATAAATAATACCACATATACAAAGGGTTCTTCTCTTCTTAAATGTGATTCGAGTTCTTTCATGTGGCATATTTGGTTGAAATTCTTTCTTTTGGATCCACTGTGGTGAATAGGGGAGCGTACGCTCAATAAGAGGAGACGCAACGGGTAATTAAAGAGGATTTATCCATTCTGTATGGAGGAAAGAAACCTAGAAAGGTCTCCATCTCTCCTACATAGGGGCCTGAGACACCAGCCCGTCAATTGAAAGTCCTACGGACTCCTTGCGGCCCGATGCTGGTGGTGGTTCAGACACCGAAGTTTTGTCGCATGTCGACCCAGGGATATTGAAAAAGCGATTTTTGAAATCGAGTAATTTGAGCTTCAAAACAATATGAGCTGGTAGAGCTTACACATATTGATGTGCAATACGTTTGGTTTTCAACGTTAGCGGCTTATATAATGGTGGTTTAAAAATGTTGTGGTTGCGCTAAGATGGGTTGGAAGCGACAGGACTCTGCTGAGATGACAGGATGGGGTTGAGTTGACAGGAAAGGCTAACGCCATTTCCACGGTACGGGGGCGGCGCGCGACGGTCTTGACTGGGGATGGAAGGGGTTGTGTTGATCGCTAATAACGGCCAGTAAGTCCTTATATCCTAAACCTTGAAGCCTCGAATTTGTATGAAGAGCTGGTAAGAAAGGACTCGAACGAGGTTGTGCGGTGTGTCTGGTCAGGCTTAAATTGACCCTGTGTAGAAATTCCTCTAAGTCTGCCACAGCAGCGACATCGCATAGTCTTTTGTGGAAAGCCCGAAAGCTTGTTCGGCGCCGCTCACGGTGTGAAGCTGCTTAGTGTGAAGCTGCTGACAATGTGAAGCTGGCTGGTGTGAAGCTACTTATAATTTAAAGCTGCTTACAGTGTGAAGGTGCTTGCGGTGTGAAGCTGGACACCGCGTGAAGCTGGTTACAATGTAAAGCTGCTTGTGGTATAAAGCTGCTCGGCGTAAAGCTTATGACAATGTGAAATTGCTTGGTGTGAAGCTTGTGGCGTGAAGCTGCCTATAATGTCAAGCTGCTTGTGGTGTGAAGCTATCTGGTGTGAAGCTGCTGACAATGTGAAGCTTATTTGGTGTGAAGCTGCTTATAGTGTGAAGCTGTTTACTTTAACTATGAAGTTGTACTTGTGTATGAGGTGAAGCTGCTTATAGTGTGAAGCTGATTACTTTACACTATGAAGTTGTGTATGAGGTAAAGCTGAGTGTGAAGCTGGTGATAGTATGGAGCTGCTGGTAATGTAAGGCTGCTGATAGTGTGAAGCTGCGTATAATGTGAAGCTGATCATAGTGTGAAGCTGCTTGGTGTGAAGCTAGCCATTCAGAGAATCTCAAATTATTCAGGAGACTCTAAACCATTTTCAGGCTTTTTTCGTCCCACTGTAGCCGTGGGGGGTGATGAGCAACGACATGGTACTCAAACGAGGCTGTGCATAATCAGGTCTAGGTAGCTGGAGAGTTGAGGTGATCTGAAAGAACTCAAGAGGAGATTCAACGCTCCCCATTTGATATTCTATAAACACCCTTCCCCAATCCCAATTCCCAGTTATCTAACCCAAAACCATGCACACGCCACCGGGTATCATCACCACCAACTCCACTCAAATAATCAAATACAAACTACAAAGCAAGCTCGGCCCCGTCGCAATCCCCGTCCAAAAAATCACATTCCCCAGCGTTTTCCGTCCCTTCAGCCACTTCGTGCGACTCAACTGCACCAGCGGAATCTGCAACATTTGCATAAACAGTAAATAGCCGCGCAGTTTCTTGAATAAACACCACATGATGAGTTCGTGAACTAATGCGGAGAGGAAGAAGGTTATTAGTGTGGCGGTGGATTTGGGGACTTTTAAGGAGGAGATGGAGGAGTGGTAGACGTGGCGGAGGAGGAAGTTGTGCACGACGCGATTCCAGTCGCGTGCGAATTGGTCCCAGGATATGCTGTTCCACCAGTCGCCTGGGTGGGGAGGAGATGTTAGTTTGTGGGGATGCTTGGGGTAGGGGAAGCAGATGGGGGAGGGGAATAGGGGAAGGAAAACGGAGACGTACCGTAGAACCCGCGATCAGCGAAATGAGTAAGCTCAGCAAGGACATTTAGAATACACTCCCAAATGACATACCACGCCATCAAATACTCCATCAGAAAAGGAAATAGCAAATCGTTCAAAATGCCCGGAAAAGCCAATAACCGCCTGCTCAAACTCCACTGCGCCTCTTTCATAATCACCGTCTTGACCACCACCGGATAGATAAAAGCCTGCGACACTAAAATCATAACGGCAATGCCGCCAAACGTCGCAGCGGACTTCTCTACCACATAGCCCCAGTTGATATCCTCTGTCGTACGCGGGTACTCGAGTTCGTAGACTAGTGTGGGAAGGACGATGTAATTATAGTGGTCTGCGAATGTCAGGTTGTTGGGATAGCTGCGCGCGGGAGTCGATGCTTTGCCCCTGAGCTCTTCATCTAAAGCGTCGATTTCCCAACGTAGGATCCGCTCAAATGTACGAATTTGCTCGATGTCTAGGGGCTCGCCGGACTCGATGGCTTGAGCTACGCGACCGAGATCGTTAGGGGTGGTTGGGTTGTTGGACTTGACGAAATTATGCTGGGTTGAGAGACGTCGTCGCTGGTTCAGCTCGCCGGCATTGTTCGTTTGTTCTAGATAACCGGTTGACAGTGAGTCGACGGAAGGTGTAGTGGCTGATGGGGTATCGGCTGGGGCGATATCTCGTAGCTGCTTGAGCTTGTATTCCAGGAATTGGTGGGATTTGTGGACTTCTGATAGATGGCCGTTGTAGAAGGCATAGGAATGCTGCTTCATCAACATGACCAGTCCATGTAGCACAAAGAATACTGTTGGTGGCCAGGTCCAGGAGCGGTACAACGTCCAGGAAATAACACAGAACAAGAAAAACAGTTCCCACACACTTTGGATGATCCAACCAGCACCGTCCCAGCTCAGCCATCCAGCAAGTATCGCTCGTTGCAAAAGCCAGCCGAAACCCGTAACACCACACATAACTCCATCAGAGAGACCAAGCATGATCATGTCCTTTTTGAACATGATGGTAAGGATTTCGTGGCTTCCAAATATATGTCCATAGGTCTCCCAGTTCTTGCCAGCGATCTGGAACACGAATATAACGACTGCGAGCCAGAAGAGCGTGAAGAAGCCGCGAAAGGGCGATTCGATTGCTGAATTCTGTCTGTCGAATGCTGTGAACTGGCGTGTGAAGACCAGGTCGCTGAACTTGGTTCTGCGCTTGGTAGAAGAGGTTTGTGGAGGGTATTCGGCACCTAGACGTATGATTTCCTTCAAGTCGGCATTGTCAACCCTGAGAATGTATCGCCCGTTCTCGTCTGCTTTTTCCAAGATCATGGGCACATTTTTGAGCTTCGGAGAACCCGGTTGCTTCTCTTCTGTCCCCTGACTTGTATAAGTATTCGAACCTGTTCCCTTTTCGCCTGCGGCCGAGTTCGATTTGGGTTCGTCGTTTCCATCGAAACCTCCTCCCGTACCGCTGTTGACTATGGTCGAATGATCATGGCGCAAGGAATCTAATGATATCATTAATATGGTTTCTAGCCCACACACTGCCAGTTTCCTCGGCGCATGCTGGTGGTTTAAACATACCATAGTCCTCACTTGCAGACTCTGATGAGGTCTCATCACACCGAGGCTTTCTTTGGACTCTATTGCTCAGATCAAGCTGGATTGCTTTCGGTTTCGCCCTGCCATCGAATGCAAGATCTCCCGCCTTGATTTCGACAACATCGACAGTTGCCACACCATTTGAGTCGACTTGAGCGTTCAACCGCATCGCATTGTCGAGAGGTAAAGTCTGACTTGTAGCAGTAGACGATGCGCCGTTGGTCGACATTACACGCATGCGTCCCGCTTGGGGAACTCCTCTCGCAATATCAAGATATCTCGGGGCAGTTGTATCGACGTCACAAAGCAAAGAAACAGCCGTCAAATTTGCTTAGCTTGAACAGAAGTCAGCCTTTGCCGTATCGTTATTTCGATCAGCTGGCATACGTACAAAACCTTACGTCGCAGTGAGATGTAAGCGCCACAGTGGGACTTAGGAAACAGTGACGGGAGAGAGTATTGATAGAGCAAGAGAATAACAGAATCATGATGGAGATTGGAGAGGAGAAAAAGAGACTTATCACTTAACACTAGAGCAGGGGCTCGATCAATAACCTATGACTCGGAAACTGGGGCAGAATTGGGCCGGTCTGTGATCGCAGGAGACGTGTACAGTGGTCCAGAAGTTGAGAGAGGTCCGGCATTCGGGAGTCAGCCATCGCGCGCTCGGCATTTCGTCACACGGCGTCGATCACAGCTTGCCCTTCAGCCTTGTGGTAAGAGTATGTACCAGTTCGTCGTGTCATGTGCGGATCTTTGTTCAGGGGACTTGTTGCTTGTGCTTCGGACGTATTATTCGCGTAAAATCCGACTGGCCGAGTTGTATTGATGACAGTGTTGGTGACAAGCAAAAATGGGAATCAGTACTTGAAACAGCCTCCATCGACACATGCTTCTTCGTACTCATGATAGTCTGTGCTTCTTCAATGCGATGTTTCGAGTCCTCGGCTTGCAGCCTTGTACCGAAATCCCGGAACCATCCCATCAACCGGAACCCGTAAGCCACGAGTTGAACAAGAGTTGAGTTTCGGAAGTAAGCGGGAAGACAACTTTGGAATGAGTCGTTTTCTGCCCCGGTTCGAAAGACATCTAGAAGGTGAAGCGACCATGCAGCAATACGGATCACCGGACGAGACTAGAATTCCAGTAAGGTCTTCCATATCTTTGCGCCGCCTTCGCTTTCTATGTAGGACATGAGGCACATGTACAACCTTGGATCGCATCTCGGATCGCATTTTGGATCTTGTGGATAACCATCCGTTCCCAATATCGAATGTCCGGCTCCCCATCTTCTCCCTGTGTCACACTTGTCTATGAGCAGGCACTCGATAAATCGAGTCGCGATGGGCACGCCATTCTGTTCTCCGCTATCCGAGTGAGTTCATGCTGTCAGTGGAAGACTGCCAAACGCAAAGAAGATAGCGATGGGTTGGATCCATAGTCGTTTTCAGCGACGGACATATTTCGTGTGCGATGCTGTGACCAATATCTTCTCCGGCTTGCCATCGACAAGTTTGGAGATCTTGATAGTCGTGAAAGCCAGGGAACCTCCGACTTTGTTTGCAGTGGCCTCGATCTCAACATCGTCGCCCAGACTCGCCGATGCCAAGTAGGAGATGTGGATGTCGACTGAAGCTCCCGATTTCTCATGGCCGTGTGTACAGATGGCCAGACCGCCGCTCCAGTCGACAATGGCTCCCACGACGGCGCCATGGATCCCTCCTTTTGAGTTCAAGTGACAGGCGTCGAGCCGGAGATGGGCCTTGACAACTCCGGGCGCGGCTTGGATGATGTCCACCTTTGTCAGGAGAAAGTCGTAGATGGGGCTCTTGCCTTGCATGGTTGCCCACACGGACTTCACATGCGCCAGCTCCTGGGATTCGCTCGAGGACACATCCATGGTGGTGCTTTCGGCTTCGGGCGAGAAGGAGTCCGAGGGATTGATGTTGGGGCCTCGATGACACGAGGATTTGCAGGATCCAGCCTGTGAACTTGCGTGCTTTGGGATGTTCGCGTGAGAAAAGGTAGAGGAGAAAAAGAGGCTAGCTGGGACTCTTAGTACTTGTGCGGCCCTTCGGGTCGGGAAAATCGTAGCTCCGCCTTTTGGCCTCCTTAGCAGTCTCTATCGAGTTGCTCATTTTTCTGATTGACGGGCAATTTTTATCTTTGATTTCTTAGGGGTTATGCCACAATAAATCATAAAGACTGGTCAATTGGAATTCGAACCCCCGACTTATCACTCTTGGGGGATGTTCCTTCCTTCTGTCTCAATTGCCACAAGTTTATAGTATATAGGCCTGATGATAGATAGTGAGCCAGGCAGACAGGACGGCATGTCATTCCCCAGTCACAAGCATAAACAATAATGTCGAGGTATATTCGTGGAGTTTGTAGGGATATCTGAGGTGTTTCCCTGCATCATCGTCACGCTGCAGCTTCCCTGGCGTTCCCGTCCACGCAATCTCGCTTGCTTACCTCGACTGCGCCCGCCTCACGAGTCACCCCGCCATCGCCCCCAGCCTGCTGTAGCCCCGTTGCCAACTTGAAAGCTGCTTCATTCTCACCAGGCAGACGTTTAACCCACCCGAAAACACCACCATTACTGCTATTGCAGAGACCATCTGCCACCGAATTCTCCCCTGATTGCCGGAAATTCGAACTCGCAGATCAAGCCCCACAGGCAATCAAGCTCATTGAAGTGCAACATAACACCAACCCCGGACCCTCAGCCTCACCCGGCGACAAACATATCACAAACTTTGTTCATACAGCCTTCAATTGAGAAAGCGACCGGACTGATCCGGACCCGGCCAAGATGAATGTGATCAAGCTCCAGAGGTGAGTTTTCAATAGCTTTGGACCTACCGGATAGCTTTGTACTGACTAGATGGCCGCCTCAGGAAGTATCCCCAGTTCCAGCAGGACGAGATCTTTCAACTCCAAGATGCTTTCCGAAAGCTCGATATGGATGACAAGGGATACTTGGACGAGAGTACAGCTATCAAGGCTACCCAGCAGAGCGAGAGACAGCCTTACGATGTCGTCAGACAAGCTCTGAAGGAGGTAGATTTGGACTCGTCCAGGCGCGTGGAGCTGGATGACTACGTCGGAGTAAGTCCTTTTATAACCCAGGCGCAACTGCAATCGAGTGAGCAAAACCTGACTTTACCGTAGCTAGTTGCAAAACTCCGAGAGTCGTCGCCAACGCAACAGCGCATGGCTACGGGTCCTACCAAACCCACTCCCGGCGCGAAGCCAACCCCTGGCCATGCATCCAAAGGCAGTATTGGCGGCGGACGTATCCAAGTCCAGGGTTCTTCGGCCAACGTGACACACACGATCAACGAGGACGAGCGAACCGAGTTCACCAGACACATAAACGCTGTTCTCGCGGGTGATCCGGACATTGGATCGCGACTGCCGTTCCCAACCGATACGTTCGAGATGTTCGATGATTGCAAAGACGGTCTTATGCTTGCAAAATTGATCAACGACAGCGTGCCCGATACGATCGATGAGCGTGTTCTGAACCGTCCGGGAAAGAAGATTAAGACTCTGAACGCCTTCCACATGACCGAGAATAACAATATTGTCATTGAATCGGCTAAGGGTATTGGCTGCTCGGTGGTGAACATTGGAAGTGGTGACATAATCGAGGTCCGCGAGCATTTAATTCTAGGCCTGATTTGGCAGATTATCCGCAGAGGTCTGCTGGGTAAGATTGATATCAGGCTTCACCCCGAGCTTTACCGCCTACTCGAAGAGGATGAGACCTTGGAGCAGTTTTTGAGACTGCCACCAGAGCAAATTCTCCTGAGATGGGTCAACTACCATCTGAAGGCTGCCAACTGGCCAAGAAGGTAAGTTGAGTGCATAGTATTATATAGTGACGATGAGTTTTCCGACGCTAACTAAAGTTAGGGTCGCCAACTTCTCGAGCGATGTCAAAGATGCCGAGAACTACGCCGTTCTACTTGCCCAGATTGCCCCTGAAACTTGCGACAGAAGCCCCCTCCAAACCCGCGATGTGCTCCAACGAGCCGAAGAAGTCCTCCAAAACGCCGACAAGCTCAACTGCCGCAAATTCCTCACCCCCACCTCCCTCGTCGCCGGCAACCCCAAGCTCAACCTCGCCTTCGTCGCTAACCTCTTCAACACCCACCCCGCCCTCGACCCCATTACCGAAGAAGAAAAGCTCGTCGTCGACGACTTCGACGCCGAAGGCGAGCGCGAAGCCCGCGTCTTCACCCTCTGGCTCAACAGCCTGGACGTGCAACCCGCCGTCAACTCGCTCTTCGACGATCTCGGCGACGGCACCATCCTGCTGCAAGCTTACGACAAAGTCATCAAGGGCTCAGTGAACTGGCGCCATGTGAACCAGCGACCTGCTCACGGCGGCGAAATGTCGCGCTTCAAGGCCGTCGAGAACACCAACTATGCCATCGAGCTCGGCAAGCAAAACCGCTTCTCGCTCGTCGGCGTCCAAGGCGCTGACATCACGGACGGCCAACGCACGCTCACCCTTGGACTCGTGTGGCAGCTGATGCGCAAAGACATTTCCGAAACGCTCTCCGCGCTCGCACAGCGCCTCGGTAAGCGCGAAATCAGCGATGCGGAGATGGTCAAGTGGGCAAACGAGATGTCGCGCAAGGGCGGCAAGACGTCTTCGATCCGATCGTTCAAGGATAGCAGTATTGGCACGGGCATTTTCTTGCTGGATGTGCTGAATGGCATGAAGAGCAGCTATGTGGATTATGATTTGGTGACGGATGGCAGGACGGATGATGATGCGTACTTGAATGCGAAGTTGAGCATTAGTATTGCGAGAAAGATGGGGGCGACGATCTGGTTGGTGCCGGAGGATATTTGTCAGGTGCGGAGTCGCTTGGTGACTACGTTTATTGGTGAGTTTTGATCCATCCGGTCTTGCAGAAATGTGTGAATGAAAAGGGAATATGCTAACGTGAGGGATTAGGCTCGTTGATGGCTACTGCTGAGAAGATGGGGCAGTGAGCGTGCAATCAGTCGGTTGGGGGGGAGACGAGGGTCTTAGGGGAAAGCCCCTGAAAGGCGTTAACTTTAGGGGCTGGGAGGTGCCGAGGTTGGCCGGGTGAAATAGCTTCTTTCGTAGTCCCAGGGGCTATTTCGTTTTCACCCCCTTTTCCATTATGGGACGATCGAGGCCTAAGGCTTGTTGTGGAGGAACCCAGACACCTTTTTTCGGCTTTGTCGAAAACTGCAAGCCCAAATAAGAGCAGAACAAAAGCTATGAATTCAAAGAAACTTTCCACTTGTATAACACTGATGATGTGCCTGCGGGCTGAGAGTGAGACCTGCTGTGGCTCGTGGCTGAGGTCTTCGTCGTGTTCTGCAGAGAACTTCGCTTCCACGGTATGCATAATTTGTTTTCTATCACTTGAGGAGATCTGATCGATCACTTGCATTTGGAAATCACCATTCACTGAAACTCAACACAAAAGCAAAGGGGAAGGATGTTGTAAAGCTCCGATTTGTTCCTCAACTTTCAATACCGAAAGAGAATTATGACTGTTCGTTCGATACAATTACAGCGCTTGAGGGGAAGATACCATGCGAGACTGACTGTAGTAGTTTTTGCCAACCCCCATTACCCATCAGAGGAGCCCATGCGGCGCCCCACCACGATCGTGATCGGAAATCGAAGAAGCGTTCGCCGAGAAGCAGATCTAGAAAAGTCGAGGCAGTTTTGCAGCATAGAGAACGCGCTCAGAGTCAGTCAACAGTGAAGGGGAAATTTGCCAAACTTTTGTGTGAACGTGTGCTCCCAGAATCCATCACCATCGAAGAAGATTTGGAACCCTATTTACTCGGCAGTGTCGAGCTCGTCATGTGCTGGCGGGGGAGAGTCGATGGGGGCTGCGGTGATGCCAGGAATTAGCTTGTTGGTTGGGGCAGTTCAGTACGCTTCATAGTAGTCTTCACCTTTGCGGTCGTCGCCGTTGGTGCCGTTCTCGCGGGTGTCGTCGCGGTCGTCGCGGGCATCCTTCATCTCGCGATCCCTGGGCATAGATGTGAGCCTGAGCCTTTGCATCTGGGGGTGAACGGGGGCGTCGAACCTGTCATCAGGACTGCGAGAACGGTCGGGACGATCGCGGCGGTCGTAGTCGCGGTCACGTCGGTCATCTTTGCGAGGAGAGTAGTCACCGCCACGGCCACCACGAGGGCGGGGCGAGGGAGTACGACCACCACGACGTGGGGATGAGCGACGGCCGGGAGGAGCACGCTCGCGGTCACGACCAGTGTCAAAGCGCCATGAAGCCGAAGGAGGAGTACGAGCCCACTGTTCAGGTGTTAGATCTCTGAAAGAATGGTTGAGCTTTGGGAAGCAGCTTACCTCGATCTTCAGAAGATCATCTCTGCCAATGCGCTTGTTGTGCATCTCGTGGTAGGCATCGTCTGCATCGCGGCGACTCTCATACTCAACAAAGGCGAACCTGCTTATGTGTCAACGAAATTGAGTTGCGCACTGAGAGGATATCTGATGCTACTCACAGGCGGCTCTGAGCACTGCGGGGAGCAGGAATGTCACAGCGGACGAGACGACCATAGCTGTGAAGCGGATGTTAGTCTGACTGGACCAGATGCGCGGCGGGGATTCGGATCGAAAGGAAAGGGTAAAGATATTGAAGATGTTGTGCCTCGAAGTCACCGCTATTCGGCGCCATTCTTGTGCGAGACAAAGATATTCGAGGGGACAGACACACGGGTCTTGTCGACGCGACCGCTCGATCGAAGAGGCTGGGGATGGGACGACGACGACGCGTGGTTGGCAGGGCAGGACAGGTCAAGTCGAGTGCGCGGGTAGGAGGGAGGACGAGGAGGAGAGCAGCATCGGACTCGAGCTATGCTCATCGCGATATCGACGTATTCGGGCTGACATACCGTTCGAATTCGTAGGCTAGGTCTCGAGCGCGGGTGCCGTGGCCGAAGCCAGTCACGTAGAGGGTGGTGCCACCGCCACGGGACATGGTTGCAGAGAGTTGTTGCTTGTGTCTGCGGAATTGACTGTGGGGGAGCTTGTCTCGAGGGCGACGCGGGTTTGCTGGAGTTGCAACTGGAAGGCGCACAACTATTGGTGTCGACGAGGATAGTAACAGAGTGCAGTCGTTAGAGGTCAAAATTAGATGCTGCGAGCCGTTCACGTGCTCGCTAGCTCTTTCCGGCAATAAGCGGCGTTTGCTCCGCCCATGTAGCGGCTGCACGGACCAATAATTAGTGGCTAAATTATTTTTCTAGTTTCGAATACGTAAATACGATTAAATATAGCGACTGCTGACCATTTTTAATAGCAATTTATAGCAAAGCGGAGTTTCTGATTAATCATAATCAATTATATTTAACAGGAAACTCGTTTGTGGACCTCAAATAATACCGCTCGAGAGTGGCCGGTTGATATTTTAGCCTGGCAATATGACTTAAGCAGCGGTAGAATTATGCTGGGACCAATCAGAGGCGGTTCAATGAATTCTATTCTCAGAGCGGGATCAGCATTGCAACGAACCCTCCCGCCTCGGTGAATATCACTCCTATTCCGCCAGAAATCCTCAGCAGCGCAAATAATATCACATTCGCGCGACCCTCGGCTACCACACTCCGGCGCCTTGCAACTTTCTGAATGGACCATCAACTGGTTCCTCCCCGAAAGTGCACTACCCGCGTTACCAAACTTCCTTCGTGATCCAGAGCACTGCGCAACCAGCCAAATTGTCAACCTTCGCCCGCCGCACATCGCGCATCACAAGTCTCTCCACTGCGCTCTTCAGTTCCGTACGCCAGACTACGCCGAGTGCTCGTTGAACCCCGGCAGGCGGTGGGGTAGCTGCCTCCTCGACCGTCGCATGAGCCGCAGCTCAGGACAGTCTGCCAGCTGGGAGTTCGGTCAAGAGAGCCAGAGTTGCGTGTCGCATAGTAGCAGCCATGGCGCAAGTATGTCCCAATTGCTTCTGCCCTTCCGTTGCGCTGTTTCCTCAATGTCTTCTCCGAGATATGGTTGCTGACCTGCTACATAGTCAAAGCCTAGTGCGCTCGTCCCGCAGGATGTACCCCCACGATTCTTTAAGGCCCGCGAGATCATATCACAGCCTGTCGTATCTTCCTTTTGCGCTGGTGGAGTTGCTGGTGCCGTGTCGAGAACGGTCGTGTCGCCATTGGAAAGGTTGAAGATTCTCTTCCAGATCCAGAGTGTCGGCCGCGAAGAATACAAACTCTCTATCCACAAGGCCCTGATCAAGATGTGGAAGGAAGAGGGCTGGCGCGGATTCATGCGAGGAAACGGCACAAACTGCATTCGCATTGTCCCGTATTCAGCGGTGCAGTTTGGCAGCTACAACTTCTACAAGAGGGTAAGCACACAAGCTCCTGGAATCTGTTATGGCTGAACTGACTGGGTCATAGTTCTTTGAAGACACTCCGGGTAGTGGTGACATGTCAAATTTCAACCGACTTATTTGTGGAGGAATAGCTGGAATCACATCCGTCTTTGCGACCTACCCCCTCGACATCGTCCGCACCAGACTCTCCATACAGTCTGCGTCCTTCGCCGCCATTGACCCCTCTGTCAAAGCCAAACTTCCGGGCATGTGGGAGACTATGGCAGCCATGTACAAGACCGAGGGTGGCATACATGCGCTGTACCGTGGTATCATTCCGACTGTGGCTGGTGTTGCTCCATATGTGAGTACCCATACATATCCTATACAGAGTGTTTGCGACGAACAAAGGGTGCTGACAAAGATGCCTAGGTCGGCTTGAACTTCATGATCTACGAACTGGTGCGCCAATACTTCACACCAGAAGGCAAGGAGAACCCCAATGCCGGAGGCAAACTTGCCGCAGGTGCCATCTCAGGTGCCCTTGCCCAGACCTGCACATACCCCTTGTAAGTTTCTCTTGCCGGGCCTACTCTTCCGAAGTTGCATACTAACTGTATTAGTGACCTACTCCGCCGCCGATTCCAGATCAATACCATGCAAGGTCTGGGTTACAAATACAAATCCATCTTCGACGCAGTGAGAGTCATCGTTTCGCAAGAAGGTATCAAGGGCATGTACAAGGGCATTGTCCCCAACTTGCTCAAGGTCGCGCCCAGCATGGCCACAAGCTGGCTCAGCTACGAGATGACGAAAGATTTCCTTATGTCCTTAAGAGCTCCGATCGAGACGGAGCATGTCATTTGAGGGTCTACCTCTTAGACAAAATGCGCGGCACTACAGCTTGCGCCACTGATACCCACTCGACTAGCCTTTTCAGGCCCAGATTTCGCCATATATTTGGCAGGGAGGCAGCATTTCGGTCACAGCTGAGGCTGGATAGAAGGCTTGTGTTGTATATTGCTGTACAATGACTTTTCGCATTTCGGGGGTCGGCTTCATTGAATCATTGAGCGAGGGGGGGAGCTTGCGATTCTACATGGGCAAAGAGGGATACCATACAGCAAGAGCGATAAACAGAGAGACGAAGTTCGAGCGGCATTCATTGAGGAGGCATCGCGTTTACAGGACTGGGGGTGGTCACTTTGACAACCGCAACTCTCAAGAGATAGATAAAAGCGCAGCGAGCTAGATAGCGAGCATAATGAGATCTGAAATTCGAAATCGCGGTATCTGGTATTGTCAATGAATACTCTGCTGCATTCTGTGCTTCGTCATATTGGCAACTACAGCTAGAGCAGTAGGAGCATGTTTCAGTTGAATCTAGTCAGGTCAAGATAAAGACATACGTTGATCCTCAACCTCGAAAGGGGCGGGCTGTTCCTCAGATGACTCTGAACCCCAGCCTTTCCTCGAAAACCATGACTGCCCTGGAGTTGCACTCTGTTTTTCGCCCTTGAAGTCTCTGATCAAGTGATTATAACAATATTAGGTTTTACTTGCTCACCAGAAAAATTATTCTTGAAAATAAACTCGGTAACTCGCGCTCTGACAGTCGCGTGCACAGACCCACTTTGTTGACTTCTCAGGCAGCCATGCAGCTCCCCAGGCCACAACTCGCTTAGGCCCACTCGCACATTTCCTCCAAAACTTTCAACCTTCCCATCGTGAGAACATCGCAACGCCAACTCCGACCTCGACAACCACCGATCAATCCGCCCAACCGCCGCAATGGGTAAGTTACCCATCGAAGCCTCTGTGTGCAAGTGGAGACCTTGAGTCTCTGCGTAGCTCCAGCGCGGTCCTTGACCTGCTGGTTGCAAAGAGCATACATCGAATTTGGCTGACCATGGGTTCCGCTGCTCTTAGGTATCGATCTGGACGCGCACCATGTGCGAAGCACTCACCGCAAGGCTCCCAAGAGCGACAACGTCTACGTTAAGCTCTTGGTGAAGCTGTACCGCTTCTTGGCCCGTAAGTCTCAATTCCTGCCCTTCAATGCGCGCGCCTTGATGTCGAAAATCCTCGGAGGCTAATGCGCAAATCCAGGCAAGACCGAGTCGTCCTTCAACAAGGTTGTCCTCCGCCGCCTGTTTATGTCGCGCATCAACCGCCCTCCCGTCTCCCTGTCCCGCATTGTGGCCAACACCAAGGACAAGAAGAACGACCCCACCGTTGTCATTGTCGGCACCGTCACCGACGACAACCGTCTCTTGACCGTCCCCAAGCTCCGCATCGCGGCTCTCCGATTCACCGCCACTGCCCGTGCCCGCATCCTGGCTGCCGGTGGTGAGACCTTGACTCTCGACCAGCTTGCTCTCCGTGCTCCTACCGGTGCCAACACTCTGCTCCTGAGAGGACCCAAGAACGCCCGTGAGGCCGTCAAGCACTTCGGTTTCGGACCCCACAGCCACAAGGTGCGTGATGAGCGTGTCGCTCGAAAAATGGTGATATATTGGAATATATACTTACAATCTTACAGAAGCCTTACGTCGAGTCCAAGGGTCGCAAGTTCGAGAAGGCACGTGGTCGCCGCAGGTCGCGTGGTTTCAAGGTTTAGATGTCTCAACAATGATACCGTGGGCGGTGTTGCGGAGCTTATGCTGTACGGAGCGTTGGTTGCAGGACTTGATGGGTCTTTTATCGGGCAAATTTGCCTGTTACAACGCAGCCATCTTTTAATGGCGAAGATACCAGGTGATATTCACACAGGCAGCTCAGCGCACACTTCTCAAAAGCAAATGGTTCATGATGATGCATCAAATCTCCGTCCCAATTTGATGCTACAAGCTGTGATATACATCTCCCCTGTGCTCCAAGTACCATTGAAACCTCTCGCAATCTAATAACCCACTTCCTCGTTGACATGGAGGCTGGGATACAAGGCTAGAGGAGATCGAACTGCAAGACGCCGCTGGCCTGGAAATGCAAGTGTTCCTTGATCTCAGCTGTGGCGTTACTGCACACATGATTGGATATTTATTATATGCATATACAAGTAGTGTCCTCCATGAAGCCTGGATTCTCCTTCCCAGTGATATATCTACAGTCCAAATAGTGTACAGATCACCCCGTAATGTACAAATCTCGCCCCTGCACTGCCAATCATTCAGCACCAAACACATCCTCCCTCTTAACCCCCGCCTTCCTCCTCAGCGCCACAAAATACGCTTCTTTGCTCTCCTAGATCTCCATGTCAGCTCCACCTGGTTGCACAAAAACCCCCGATTTCTCTCAGAGGCAAGCAAACTAACGCAAACTGAAACTTTTAAAGATAAGAACTTTCTCCCTGAAGTCGAAAGCAGAAGAGTCTGAAGGGAAGACCTTTTCTTACACTTCTCGAAGACTCGGGCTTTTCGCGATGAACGACAGCAAAGAGTTTTTTCAGGCGTAGTTCGAGCGCTTTGTCTTCGGATCCTTGGTAGAATTTGGCGATGAAATGACCGCCGGTGCGGAGGGTGTCGAAGGAGAAGTGGAGGGCTGCGTTGCAGAGGTCCTATTTTTTCCGATCAATTAATCAATCAGTCTGTCACCGCTTGCAAAAAGAAAATGGACTTGGAGAAGGGGGGGTGGGAGCGGGAATTTGGAGTGGGGAATGGGAAGGGGAAAAGGAGAGACGTACCATGCTGCCAGCATGATCTCTAAAGTTGATGCCAGACGTGTTCATCATCCTGCGATAGGGGTCACTGAGAGATCTTTTCCAAAAGCCAGAAGTCTGATCCCAGGGGGCGGACATGTCGGATAGCACCACGTCTACTACTTGGCCCTCTTTGTCCTTCTTTTCCTTCTCCTTCTTCTCCTTCTTCTCTTTCTTCGATGGCTTTGCTGTCTTCTCGACCTTTTCGGTACTGGGAGGAGTGGGGAGGTTTTCGGCGCGTTCTGGTTCGGAGAGGTCTGAGGGTGCTAGGGTTGAGGATGGGGTGGATTGTGGAGCTTCTTGCGAAGTGGGAGAGGGAGAGGGGGTTGGTAAGGAGGCGGATAAAGGGTTTGGTGGGGGGTCGGGAATGATGGAGGTGTCGTCTAGGGGGCGGCCGGCGGAGGGGTCGGAGAGGAAGGCTTTTAGGCTGGCTTGGACGGCGGGGGAGAGGAAGTTGCCTTGGATGGTGGATACGCCTTTCGGAGGCTGGGCGGGGATGATGTCGATGCCGACTACGCGGCCGTTGGGCTTGGTGCGCTCGACAGCGACCTGGGAGGGTGTTAGTATGGTGTAGAATACAGAGAGAAAGAGCATTGCTTCTCATTTACAGCACATGGGCACTGAAGAGAAGACTGAACCGAACTTGAAGATCGAGACTTACTTGTGACCAACTACCCGGTGCATATCCCTGAATCAGCCAGTATCAGCTCCTGAACCACATCTCCCATCCTCTCCATTCCTCCCATCTCCCCATTCAAACAAACAACAATAACTTTACCAGATCAACAACCGTCTGCCCCTTTTTGAAAAGCTTATACTTTGCGTCCATCTGCACATTCTGCGTCAGCCCATCCATCTAATATCCAATATCATTATTCATCACGTGACACCAAATCCATCTCAAAAATTTCATCTCAAGAATTCCTCCTCACCTCCAAAAGCTTAAAGGCAGCCCGCGACTTCAATCCCTGCACCTTCGCCTCTCTCGCAAAGACATCTTTCCCCTGTCGTGTTTTCCAGCGCGTGGATGAGCTCGCGGAGCGTGTTTGACGGGGCAGTACATCTACTGCTTGGCGGAAAGAAAAGAGCGGCGAGACTGGGATTGGGAGACCGGAATGACGACAAAGGCGCTGGCTGAGAGGTAGGCTTCGGCGAAATAGCCTTACATCGAGAGGGGGGACCATGAATACTGAGAGAAAAGTTGGTGGAATTGTGATTTTGCGAGTTTGCAAACGATGCCGATGGGAGGTGGTGATTTTAGGCGGCGGAAAAGATTGTGCGGCACGTGATCCTGATTCCTGACAATTCTGGAAGAGGACGGGATCTTCGAATTTGGAGCTTTTTTGGTGGATGCTAGTTGCTTTTCTGGCGTTGTAGTTTTCTCAAGATGAATGGGAGGTGTCGGTTTGTCGAGAGGAAAAATTGTCGATGCGGTGGCCCGCGTGGGTTAGCACTTACATGTAATAGCTCCAACGAAGATGTAACGGCAGCAGACATCTTTGGTTTTTTATAGCTTTCTCCAGAATGGCAAACCACTTGTTATTGATCCAATATTTATGAGATAGATTACTTGCGAGCTGCTGTATTACCTCGCAGATTTACGCTGGCCATGTTAAAATGCGAGATCGGAATGGCTTCAGGAGGCAAAGTAGATGGGCAGGATCTCGACGTGGAAGTAATTTTATAGACATAAAACCCAGTACTTATAAACACTCCATACAACCAGTCGCAAGTTCATCCAGTACCGATTCAAAGCATCTGCCTTTGATTCCCGCGCCACCACACCGAACATATGATACACAGAAGTCCCCCAACGCCGCCAAGTGCTAGTCGCGCCCTGATGAAATACCGTCGGCCTGGAGCCCCTTTTCACAACACCTCCCTGTCTCTCGAACAGCTCGCTCAGCTATGTGCGAATTCGGGTCTCAAGTCGCCACGTCTCGGTACGATCAGGGGATGCCACTGCGCCAGGAACGTAATCGCTGTAAACACATAACACATCAGCATCTTGTCTCCTATCTTCATATCTTCGTATGCAATAGAGGAATGGTTCTTACCCCACATGATGTAACAGCTCGCAAACGACAAGATGAGGGTGCTTCGCCAGATGCTAGAAGATCGTTAGCTTGTATTCTCGCATGGAGTTCGGTCGGAACGGGATGGCAGATGAGAACGGGAATTGCGAAGGCATGGAGCGAGTTCGGTATGGAATATGTGCGGTATTCGGAGGAGGAGGAAGAGACGTACGTGAGGTTCTCGCCTTTGGGGGAGAAGAACCAGGCGATTAGGGATGCGCAGACGGTGACGACGAGGCCGATGATGATGCTCCAGCTGGTGGCGCCGAGAGTTAGCAGATGCGCAGATTTATATACTTGGGCAGTAGCTTACCCGTCAGCCATGATGTTTGATTTGGAAGCGGTTCTGGTGCTGGGTGGGAATTTGGGGTTGGATGTTGCTTGGATGCTGGGCAACGGCGAGGTGAAGCCGCTGGGAGCTTAGCTCGATTATTATGTCAGCGAACCTTCCTGTTGACATTGACGGCGTCAATCTTTCTGTTTCTGCACCTGCATCGCTCAAAACAGAAATATGCAAAGTATCCTCGTATACAAGGAGTTGTTTGTCATTTATATTGTTTGAGAAGTTCAACGGTCTTTTTTATCGCTTTTTAAGCTATTGTTTCCTCCAACTACTAGTCCGAGTTCCCCCTCTCCATCCTTCATGCTCCTCTCTCAAATCTCGAATTTCAACCCTGACTCCTTCCTCTGAGCACCATAAATGCTAGCGATATCCCCCTTCTCGCCCTGATGCTCCTTTACCACAGCCAGATGGGCATCAGCAACCTCCAGAGCCGGCATCGCAGCTCCATACTCCTTCGCCAGCGATTTCGCATGTCTCGCATCCTTCCTCGCCAAATCCACAGCAAACAACGGCTCCTCGCGCTTGTGGTAGTCGCCGCTCATCATTCTTGTTGAATATGCCGTATAAGGTCCTGAGAAAAGCTGCGAAATAAAGCTGTGCAGGTAATCACCTCCCAATCCCGCCTTCTCAGCAAGGGTATGTCCTTCAGCAAGCGACTCAACCATGTTCAAGATGAATGTGTTGCCAATGATCTTGAGCTGCAAGGCTTTGCCATATGGCTGCCCGCTCATGTCGATGTCGGCTTTTGCGATCACACCTTTCGTGTATGGCTTCACCTTGTCGACGGCTTCCTTGGGGCCAGCGAGCACGCTGATGAGCTGGCCGTTTTCTGCCATTGCGGGAGCGCCGAATACAGGACAGGCTACAAACTCGCCTCCTTTCTCCGTGATTTTCTTGGCTAGGCCTTCGGTGGTCTCGGGATGTACGGTTGAGCAGTCGACGAACAGCTTGCCTTTCGCGCCGGCTTTGAGGGCTTTGTCGATGGTTTCGTTGATGGCTGCATCGTCGGATACGCAGGTGAAGATGATGTCGGATTTGGATACTGCGTCTTCGATGGATGAGGAGACGGTGGATTGCCCGGAAGGTAGTTTGGAGCTGAGATCTTCTGCTCGCTTGGTGGTACGATTGAAGATGATGAGGGGCTTGTCCAGGTTGCCTTTTTCAACAAGGTTCTTGCACATTCCCTGGAGGTGGTAGGTCAGTGGGGAAGACGGTGAGCCTTGGCTGTGTGTGATATACTGACCCTTCCCATGTTCCCCAGGCCGATCCATGTCAATTGGGGAGCCATATTTGCTGTTTGGATGATTTAGAATTCGGAGGGAGAAGCTGAAAGTGAAGTCACAACCGAAGTGACAATGGAATGATGGGTTCTGACGTGACGAGTTTCAGGAAGGTGAATTTCTTGTGTCAACTGTCAATGTGACTTTCTGGTGTTCGAGAAGTTCAACGTGCTTGGTAATGATCCGCTCCACTTCATGGAACATTCCAAATCCGCGGCTCCACGAAAAACGAAATCATTAGATCATGACGTGTTGAAGCAAAGATGCAGCAAGTCGGAATAGCCTCCCGCAGAAGCTAGGGGGTTGATGGCGGGGAACAGCTGTTATCGCTTCGAATGACTCTCTTATCGCTCCTGATTCGCTCCACGCCCTGTCGTAAATCCCTGCTGTCCTTCTTCTCGACAAAAGCTCTGCAGTCACGCTGAGGGAGGCGAATTCGGAGCTCGGAACTCTGCATGAAAAAGAGAAAATTTTGAGACGTGCCGTCAGATATGATGGCGAAGCGAGTGACCGCCGATTCCATCCAGATTCTCAGCTAGGACAAGGAGTCTCACGAGCAAGCAATCACTTGCAAACCCAGAATGAGCCATGAATCCTCGGGGTCTCGCCTTCAGGAAAGGCAGAGATATTACTGGTCACAGCGTGAGTCATCCTCTCTGAATGCCTTCAAGATCATCGCTCTGACTGTTCTGAAGATACAATCATGGACTAGAAATTCAAAGCAATCCAAAATACAATTACGCTCCTTTGCTGCGGCCGCCGAGAAGAAAGACGGAAGTCAGTCAAGCATTCCCCATAATTTACCCAATGGCAGGGACAAGAAGCTGGATGACAGAGTAAGACCCCGCCAATCATGCAGTCACAGGATCCTTCAGTTGACACGACCAGGAATTCTTTATGTCGGTGCTAGGATCCACGGCCACAAAACGCGATGCTCGCTCCTATCTCCGGAACTTCACTCCCCCTGAAGACAGTGAGGTGAAGACCGAAGCTGTGTCAACTACAGATACAGCAGCTCGACCGCCGTCAAAAGGTTGCGGCGTCAACCTCGGATCTTTCTATGGCAAGCCTCGAGCTGTGGACGAAAGCCCGAAATTTATCCAAGGAGAGCAGAAAGCTCCCATTAAGGTCACAGCTCCGTCTCCGCTTCATCTGGCTCTTGTTAAAATCAAGAGTCCCCAAAATCTCAGTGATGATACTCTCCATGGGGTTGGTCGTACCCTCACGCAACTGGGAAAACTTGGTCTCGTCAGTTGTGTCGTACTCGACTGCGATGACGATGTTGAAGCAAGCAAGAACACCACGGGCTTAGCCTGGAGATATCTTGCTTCGACTCAGGCAGACCGATTGGTGACTGCAATCGATGCTCATGGAGAACCAGGTGCCCGACGAATGGATCACCTTATTGCTGTTCCAGAAAACGAGAATGGCGATCGCCAAACTGGCGAAGGCGATGGCCGCATTCACGTTACTCACCGCAAGTTGCTACTCACTCCTCTTAGAAGGGGCATGATACCAGTCATACCATCTGTGGGATACGGCACTACCACCCAGAAAATCGTTCGAGTCAAAGCGGACGAGACGATTCACGCCTTGGCTCGCGACTTAGCTGGACTACAGCATATGCATTCTCCAGACGAGGATCCGATGACTATTGCAGAGCAGATAAAAGCTCTACGAAACGAAGTGTCTCTAGACCGGATCATTATCCTCGATCCTGTGGGTGCTATACCATCTAGGACTCGTCCGGATGCACTACACGTCTTCATAAACCTGGAGCAGGAATACGGTGAGGTGAAACGAGAACTACTCGAATCACCTCAGGACATTTCATCCCTATCAACCCTTCAGTCAGGTGACGGTATACTGGAGAATGGCCAAACTCACGCACAGAATCTGGACCTGGTCCGAGAACTCCTCTCACAGCTACCACCAACCACTTCGGCCTTGATAACAACCCCAGAAGACGCCGCCCATTCCGGAACATCACCAGATACCTCCTCAGGCGCGGCAGACGTCCGCACCCGCCGCCAACGCAACCCCCTAATCCACAACCTCCTAACCGACAAACCCATAGTCTCCTCCTCCCTCCCTCCCGGCCGCCTAGGTTCTTCCACATCCATCCCCAACATCACACCACCCCGCGGCCCCCGCTCCGAACGTATCCGCACAACCTTCGTCAAGCGTGGCATGTCCGTAACCATGCTTCCCGATCCCCGCATAACACCCTGGGAACCACCAATGCCAGGCCAACCACGCCTCAGCCTGACAGATTCCCACATTGACCTCCCCCGCCTCGTGCACTTGATTGAAGACTCCTTCGATCGGAAACTGGACGTCAACGACTATCGCGCACGCGTCAACAACCGCATAGCCGGCGTTATAATCGCCGGCTCCTACGAAGGCGGCGCGCTTCTAACCTGGGAACTCCCCCCCGGCGTCCCCGACGACGGCTCTGAGGCCAGCCGTGCGCGCATGGTGCCCTATTTAGACAAATTTGCCGTCTTGAAAAGAAGCCAAGGAGCTGGCGGCGTCGCAGATGTGGTTTTCAGCGCAATGGTTCGAACGTGTTTCCCAAACGGCGTGATTTGGAGGAGCAGAAAGGATAATCCGGTGAATAAGTGGTATTTTGAGAGGAGTAGGGGGACGTGGAAATTGCCGGATAGTAACTGGACGATGTTTTGGACGACGCCGGATGTGGAGGTGGGTGGGGAGGCGTTTAGGGATTATGAGAGGGTTTGTAGGGCGGTGGTGCCGAGTTGGGGGGATGGGAAGAGGGTGGTTGATTAGTGGGGGGCGGTGGATGGGGAGTTTAAAAGGGGGTTGAAGCGCGGGGTTTGGAAATTGGAAAAGCAAGGGATATGAAATGTCTGATTTTACCTCGCGTTGCTCAACCGAGCATTCTGTGTTTCGAACTTTAGATTATATCCTTCATCGAGTTTTGACTTCTGTGACTTGTTCGAGATGCTGGCAGTATCGCAGTTAGCTCATCCATATCACACTCGGCAGATTTACCTTGAGTAGTTGAATCAGCTCAACTATGAGGCTGAAATTCAACTGGGTAGTTTCGTCTATTACTAAAGGCTAACCTGAAAGACCCCTGCAGCTCTGTTCCGAGGCCGTTGAATTAGAGTAGATGTGGGGTTGCAGAAGCTAAGATGGGAGCGTTTGCGATACCTTACTCTTTAGATTGCCACAGGTACTAGACTCTCTACTTTCTAGTGCTAGGAATGTCATTCCAAGCTCGGTGGTCAATCATGATTCAGGACGGTAGGACCACTGAGGCCGAGGAAACATGTAGACAATATATAGAATCACGTGGAAATAGCTGGCTGCTGCCTTCCTTTTGTGGACTAGGCTTCTTTGTAGAAAATATGGACTTTATAGATAGAGCTACTAGAGGGGGAGCTCTTCCTAGGAGAGCTACTTCCCCTGTCACGAATGACAGCATACTATTACCCAACTAGCACGTGCTTTCCCCGTGTCTCAGCTCTTCTCCTGTTTCCCAACAAAGACCAGCTTAGTCAGATGCTCAAGCCAGAATAGCCATTGATCCTTGTTCACCCCACAAACTGAAAGTGACGAGCGAGGCCGTTGAACCTAGATTGAAACCGGCCTATGGGTCTGGGAATCAAGTCAGAAGTGATTAGCCTCACTCAGTTTCATCCCTGAAGTAGCCCAGCAGAGCTACTTCTAGAGCAGTATAGTTTTCAAAAATCGAGTTTTGATACTATCTTGCCGCCCCCTCGAAGCTCGGCCGGACTTTCGGGGTCTTACTTCGATGGATAAAAGTCTTTCGTTTCCTCATGCTCAGGTTTCCCGTTAAGGCAGAATAGCTACCCATCGGAATAAGTCCCACAGCCACCCTCAGGCAGCATAGCTATTGTTCAGGAAACATAACTCCTACCACAAGTTTCACAACCCCGACGTTCATCATCGCTTTCTCCAAGATCGTGGCTGTTGCGGCTCTGGCACCAATCTGTCAACGGCATTCCAGCTTTAGCCCCAGCGCCATCCCCTCGACTCCATCGCAGCTCAAATCACATCACCACCTCGGTTCACATTCAAGCCAAGTTTCACAACCAGCCAGACAGTTAAAATGGTAATTCTTTCCATTTTCCAAGCACTATCGTACCCTTCTCCAGATCTAAATTCCAGTCCTTCTTTTGCAGGCTAACATATCCCACAATCGACGCCAGCGGACCCCTCCAATACACAGGCCACGACCTACATACAAGTCCTCAAAATCTTAGGTCACGAAGAAGACAGCATGTCTATGGCCCTTTTACACAATAATTCGAGCGGAACCATGTATCCAGCCTACACCTGCTCGATCGAAAAAGTTGCCTTGGAATGTAGCCAAACCGACGGCTTCGGAACCATCAATGCTTTAGCCCTACAGAGCCTGCAGAAATGATGGTCAAAGAAAGGGATGTTCCTGCTGTTATACAGGCTGCTCGTACTACAGCCCCAGTTGGTCCAACAGCTGTTTGATGATCGAGTTGCAAGTCTCCAGGAGCAGGGGAATATCACTGTCCAGTTTCAATCCTCGATGGAGAGCGAGCAAATGGCCGTCATAACAAAATATACCCCTTTCTCTTCCAGCACTTGAATCAGAATCATCGATGGCACAAATCCCAAACATGCACAGCCTCTTCCTAGCGCCATTCTCCAGACTCCCCCGGAGGATTAATTGCCCCAAAACACGAGGATGGTCAGGGATGTCATGTTTTAAGTTGATAGCTGGTGATAGCTGGGCTTCCTGTTGCAGCACCTCCCTGGTTCGAATCGAGTCCCAAATGGAAGCTTGCCGATTTGAGCTTCAGCTTGGACGCTTGGGATCCTGGATCATTGGATGTCGCCGTCGTGCCGAAGCCGTGGGCAGGTGTTCGTGTGGTAATTTATCGAAATATATACTCCGAGGGTGATATAAAGCTTGGCAACGCCGAATTATGATATCGGTAAGCTGTTAAGCTACAACTAGCCTCGATTAGGTATCGTTAGTGGATAGTAGCTAGGCTATAGATTGAAAATACTATGGCAGTGACAAGCGAAATAACCATAAAACTCAAATCATTTGACTCAAGTTATAACTTAAGAATGTTAACAGCTGTGGATGAAGACTTGACTGACCTGGGACTGGTTTCCGTTCACTGCCCGTATTCTGAGCTCTTGGAGCTCTCTTGGCTCGGAGACGGACTGATTGATTCCGGAAAATAAAACAAACAGACAGTCGGATACACGTCTTCAGGTGTCGTAATGTAGTCCTGATTTCGTAGAATTCATCGAATTATCAGCAGCTTCCGTCCATCATCAGCAAAGTCGTACTCAAGATCCCTCGCGGCACGGATCTCTTCATGCCACCACCGTGGCACCACGTCAGGAATCATCCGAAGATAAACAAGTTCGCTCGGACACGGCTTCGCTCTCGACTATTTGTGTTTTTTCCAGCGCCACGGTGGATCTGACTGGATCGCGTTTCATCTTTCTTCCTTGTCTGGATCCCGACCTTACATGTAACGCCGGTCAACGGTTCAACGGCCATCGGCAGCGGGCAGTTACAGGATCTCCACAAGTCTGACGGGATGCACTGCCGGATTGGGGATCTCGGGGGATGGTGTTGACGGCGCTTAGCCTGTTCCTGACGAAGCGCCTAAAATTACCCTGCTCGCGCGAATCTGCAGCTGGGATTGTTGTGGTGGTGGATCAGGGATCCGAGGTGCTCGCTTGGGCACGACGACCGACCTGAGATGCCGTTTTCGAGCAAGTGAGCAGCCCAAGTGCTTTTTCCTTCATCAACGACCGAGGTTGACTGAGACAAAGTCGCCATCGCAATTCTGCACCCAATTTTCCTTCCCTCAACGGTCCGGGAGACGCTGACGGCACACCAGATGGACCGTGTGTTTCGAGAATCGGCGTGATCCTATCGTTAACCGCCTGCCCTGCTGCTCGATATCGCCGTGTCAAGACGTCACAGAACCGCCAGAACACAGAGTGCGGCGTCTGCATCTCTATGTGTCGGGAAATAAGAAGCTCACAGAGTCCGAAGAAGCTGTGTGTCCAGACGCAGGCCGAGCGCCGTCGTCGCCTCCATCCAATGGCAACCCCAACGTGGGTCCCATGCAGAGACCCAAGCGGCTGTCTGACCCCTGAGACGGCCAGATGTCTGCCAAGTGCCAGAATACTCTGACGCTGACTACTGTTGGCGAAGAGGCTGCAGCTGCTCAAGCATCTTTGCCCGTAAGAGTCTGCTCCTTCAGCGCCACCGTGCCCTGAGCGCTGCCCGGTCGAGGAGCCCAAGTATGCTTCCAAGGGTTTTGGCCGTTTGTGTTTAGAATACATTACATATACCTGTTGGTGCCAGCTGCGTCTTTCTGCTTTCTCAATTTACTTCCATCCTCTCGGTGAACAGGCTGATCCACGTGGATAACCTGGGTCGAGTTTGTATGACTTATTTCCTCTTTTGGAGACAGGATGCAAATTGCTTTGCTTCTCACTCCCACCTTACTCCCACATTCGGCTCAGCCTGCATTCGCAAAAGTGGTGGCAGACATCATATGTACCAGCCCGACCTGCATTCTTCATTTCAAAATAGAATCGAAATATCGTTGGTGGTCATCTTTCCAAATTCTGCGTTCTTCTCGTGCTTCTCCAAGAGCCCTGCTGTTGAAACAGCTATTTTTCGCCCTATGCCTCACGACTCCATAGTCGATTCTCTGATAGCCGCTTCTGGCTTTCATGTGAAACGGGATTGACAGAGCAGTCTGCCAGAATCGCCAAGTGCCCGTGCATGCTCCAGGGTCGTAGCCGTCCTTGCACATAGCTGATCGCCGCTAAGGTACAAGGGCTGAGCTTCCTCTTCCTGGTCCCACCAAAGTGGGAATACATGTAGCTGACTCCAAAACCTCTGGCCCTCTTGGACTTTCTTACTTTCTGCATCTCTCGACTTGCAGTGCTTTCCGAGAGAGATCCGAGATCTTTCTTTTCCATTAATCCACTCTCGTTACAGCTTGGATCTGGTTTATCCAAATGTCATTCACTTGTTAGACACGCTCACCTAGTCGTTCATTTTTATACTCTTTCCAAAATGGGTGGTTTCGGCTCTTTACAGCTGGCCTATCAGTTCTCGTAAGCAGATGAATATTGAGTCAGAGGGGTTTCAGCTAATCGATGTTAGAATTGTCCTTGGAGGACTCATTGTTGTAACGCTTACTGCCGCTTTGATCAAGCTCTTCTTCATTAAGCGCAGGTTTGTAGAATATTCCTCGACGATATCGACCGCCTTGCTGACAGATCTAGACTTGCTCGCGAGACGAAGAAGGCCGACTTGGAAGCCGCGGTAAAGACTTCCGGCCTAGCAGAGGTCAATCAAGCATCTACTGGCAACGGGGAAGGCGATTTGTTCGGCGTGGAGGCACTTAAGAGGGGTTTCTATGGTGGAGTGGCACAATCAAATCCCTCGACCCCATGGCTATCACCCACTGTTTCGGCACCCAACAATGGAGAACCACTACTTGCTACGCCTTCCAGCAGCATACTCGACTTAGCAGCGACGATAAAAGAGAGGGGTCCGCCAAAGTCGCCACAACCTCCAACACCAAAGATTCAGCCAAAGGCAGGACTTACTCCCACGTCTGCTTCTGGCCCTTCTGCTCGCCTTCAACCTTCAGACGCCGAGATGAATGGGCGAATCAACCACGCACCGAAAGGCAGAAGTCTGATCGACGTTCCATTAAAACCACGTGAATCGAACAGTCCCCCGGAATCGCCCACATCGCCAGCTGAAAGCTCCAACCAAGGTCTGAAACCACCAAGTGTGCGTATTAGGACACCAAAGTCAGCTACTCATGAATCATCCGTCACTGAGAGCAACCGTGCCGCAAATGCGAGATCCCAGGTCGTTTCTATATTCGGAGCACCACCGAGCCCAGGAGGTAGCAGCCGCCCTACATCTGATCTTCCCGATTCTCCAACAGTCAGCATATCATTATCACCTTCGCCATCATCCGCATCAAACCAAGCACCCACACGTGAAACCCACGTATACGCCCCCGAACGGAAAACTACTACCTCCGCCCCTAACTCTCCCGGCGTCCTCTCCCCTCCAGCCGTCTCCCTCAAGAAACTATCCGGCATCAGCGCATGGCGCGAAACCCTAATCCTAGACCTAGGACACAAGCAGCAAACTCTCTCCGTCTACCAACCCACCCGCTCCCCCTCATTCGGACCCCCTCGCTCTCCCCCTTTCCCCCGCACCTCATCCCGCTTCGAAGACAGGCCTAGACCCTCGTCCCACGGCTCAAGCATCAGCATCTACAGCACCGAAGAACCCATCCTCTCCGCCACCCCTGCCCCACCGCCACCCGGCCCACCCCCCGTCCCCGAATCACCCCCCTACCGCCACTCGCGCAGCCAATCCGCCTCCACCACTTTGTCCCGCCGACGCTCTACATCTCAAGACTCAATCCGCTCTTTGAAACGCACGCTCGATTCGCTTCGCCTGCCACGTACCAAAGCAGCAGCACCTCCAAATGTCCAACCTCCAACAACCAAGCATGCAAAAACGCCTTCCATACCACCCCGTTCTATCGAGCGCGAAAGAGATGCAATCCACTACGACCCACGCAACACGCGCCGCACGCGCGCGGGCAGCGTGCAGGGAAGAACAGTTGATTTCGATCATCCGAGGCCGTCACCGTTTGTAAACCATTCTGCTTCGACGAGCAACTCGAGTCAGGTTTCGAAAGCTAGTGAGGCGAGTACGGCGACGGCTATGACGGGAGTGAGTGAGCATTATGTTATTACTGGGCCACTTAATAAGAACCCACCTACACAGCTGCGTGTTGGAAGTTTGCCCAGTGAGAATCCGTTCGATGATGAGCATAAGGCTATGTCGGAAAGTGGCTGGAGTGAAGCAACTTCTACTGCTGGGAATGATAAGGGGAAGGGCAAGGAAGTTATGCAACAACCACCACCGCTGAGCCCAGCGATTTTGGTGGAAGGAAGGCCGAGGGCGGATACTGGCTCGAGCACTTATACGTATAATCAGAAAGTGGATAATGGGAAAGGAAGAGGACGTGCGGGGAGCGATGGGAGTGTGATGAGTACGAGAACGACTAATAGTATCTATGATGCTTATTACGATCGGTATTCGGTTGTTGGGCCATCTAGCGAAGAGGGAAGGAGATCAGAGGATGGAAGGAGGTCGGAGGATGGGGGTATGGGATATCAGGGGAGACTGAGAGCGGATGTTAATGGGAGGGTGCCGGAGACGATTGTGGAGGTGAAGACGCCGACGAGTACGCAGGAGGCGTTTAGTCCGAAGAGTTGGAGGAATAGGTATTCGAGCATGGTTGTTTGAGCATTCGGAAGGGAACTTTGGATGATTGGAGAGGGTTTATAGTGCTGGGTATGGGTATACCGCTCGGCTTGTAGTTTTAATGTTTAGCGTTTATCAACGCGGGTTTGAGGAGTGGGACAGTTTTGGGATAGTGTTGATATACCATCATAGAGTACCGTCTCTGAACAAGAAACAAATTCTCTTTCTCCCTGCACAACCTTAGGTTCCTTGTACTTTATATAATCGTTTCCAGCTCCACCATACCGCTGCACTTGCATAGCACATTGAAAATTGAAATTCTTGGAACAAAGTCGAAGCCCTATGAGATCCACAGCTACCATACCTACCCAGCTCCCTCACGTCTCTTCCTTACATCCTAAGTTTACCAGCGTGCTTTCCAGAGAACAGTTGTCACAGGAAATCACAACCTTCCCTCGGCCATGAAGCGCGCAACCACCTCATGTGAATCACGCTACCAGAATTCCTCCACTTCAACCTACCGCAGCCTCACACCCGACACCCCGTCACGAAATGCTGTATCACATCTAACTCCAGTCTCCACGTCTTCTTCTCGTCTGGCTTCCCCTTTCGCCTACCATCGGGCGAGGCGGTAAGGATGCGCTGGCTGCTGCTACAGATTGGTAGTTCTGACTAGCAAAAATTGCAGCGATGCAATGTATGATGAGCTTTAAGGAAAACTTGATTAACATATGGAGTCGTTTATTAACTTACTGTGAGCTTCGGATTACGCAAGTTTGTACCGAGTAACTTCACACTAAGCTGCTTCACATTGGAAGCAGTTCACATTGGAAGCAGCTTCATACTGTGAGCAACTTCACACGGTAAGCAGCTTTACATTATAAGCAGCTTCAAACTATAGTCACCTTCACACCACAAGCAGCTTCACACAAGGCCGCTTCACACTAACCAGCTTCACACCGCAAGCAGCCTCACACGGTAAGTAACTTCACATTATAAGCAGCTTCACTTGTAAGCAGCTTCACACCATAATCAGCTTCACACTATAGCCAGCCTTGTACTATAAGCAGCTTCACACTATAAGTAGCTTCATACTATAACCAGCTTTACACTAAAGGCAGCTTCACACCGCGCACCTTCACACTTTAAGTAACTTCACACTAAGAAGCTCCACATTGGAAGCCACATTGGCATTTTCAAAGGGAAGCAGCTTCACACCACAAGCAGCTTCACACGATACGCAGCTTCACACGGTAAGCAGCGTCACACGGTAAGCAGCTTCAAACGAAGCAGCTTCATCCTGTAAAGCAGCCGGCTTCACATTATATCTAAGTAGCCTCACACTGTGAGCAGCCTCGCACCAAGCAGCCTCACATCATCGTCAGCTTCAAATTACAACCAGCTTCACACCTCAAGCAGCTTCACACCTCAAGCAGCCTTACACCACAAGCAACTTCACACCGCTCGCGGCGTCGAACAAACTTTCAGTCTTTCCGCAGAAGCCTATACTCTATTGCTTGCTGCGGCATGCTCAGAGGTGTGTCCGCACACGCTCAATTTGCCAGCAAGTTGTTAAATACATTTAGCACATCCTTCCTTACCAATTACTAGGTATCCATCCTCCCTACGAGAGCTAGCCAAAGTTGGCCACTGAAGAGGCGAATAGTCGGACGCTTCCGCTTCGTCAACATCGCATGTAGTTGGCTGACTCCCGAGGTGTTTGGTTGAGTTGTTCCAGCCAGGGGAAGACGACCACGAAACCGATCGCGGAAGCGGCGACGTTGAAAATCCGGTTATGAGGGGCGGGGAGGGAGAAGTTGTGGGTGGCGGGAGGCTGAAATGTTGGAAACTGAAGTGGCATTGCACCGCCAACAGTGCCAACAGTGCCAACAGTGCCAACAGTGCTATCAGCATTCTATGCGGCTTCACGAAGTGCTCTTTGAGATTGGGCTTCCCCGTAATCTCCATAAATTGAGGGAGAAACGTCTCCTAAACCTTGTTCGTCAACATGCAGTGACTTGGGAATCCCTGCTTTTCTGTCTTTCCTGTCGGTCTACCACGGTTCGGCAGTAACCACTTTCTTCAACTCATAAAGAGATTCTCCAATCTGGGGGCTCAATTGTGGCATATGCGGAAAGAGAGATCGATGGCGACTTCAACAGCGGCTTTGCCACCCTGGCTGTCGAGGTTATCAGGGACGACAGGAATGCCGGATGGATAGAAGGAGACAAGGTTCAAGAGGTTTGATATTGAAGGACAATGTAGGGTGTTGGTTGACAAAACTCTCAACGAATACAGCCTCGCAAAATCTACTTCCACAGACGCCGCCATGCATCCCTCTAATCCAATACAAGCCCGTCCATACGCCCCCCCCTTTAGTTTTTCCAGCCTTTTTTTCTATGCCGTCTAATCTGTTTCTTTACCTTCCTTCCCTTGGAGGCGACCGATTCCTCGACAAGAGCTGAGACAATATCTAATTCCCCACTCTCATTAGCCCTCCTCCTTATCACACAGTTCTGTGGTGTAGATGTCAGGGGTAAAGAACTTACGAAATGCGCAACATCGACATCCGCCCAATAGCTAAGATGACTAGCCACCGGACTAATCGGATTATAATCATTGGTGTTGAAGTCCAGCACACTCCTGCAATTCGCATTCATGTCAGCATACATCCCATGCCATTCGTCACACATTTTAAGACGCAAATCAACTTACTCCTGGATACTATAATCCACCCTCCCATTCCGATTCAGCGCGCGCACCTTCATCTCCTCCCTCCGCAACCTCCTCGCCTTCTCTTCCTTCGCGTTCCAACTCGCCTTACTCTCCCCCTCCTCACTCTTCCCTCCACTTTCACTTTCTCTGCGTTTCTGGAAGCCGGCGAATAACGTCTCCATATCGCCATCGATCAGCGTTTCAGCAGCCGCACGACCCTGCTTATCCGCCACCGCCGTGTTCTCCGCCAACTTCCGCATCTTATTCTCCGTATCTTGACGGCTTAACGTGGGAGGAGATATGACGCCCCCTCCGATATTTGTGCCCGCTCCTGGCGATATGGATTGCGATGATGCGGCCGTAGCGCCCATGTTGGCTACTTCTTCGGAGGTGAGGCCAAGCGAGCGATTGAGGATGGAGGAGGCAATGCCGGAAGATATGGATGTCCAAAGTCCACTCACACTCTGTCCCACTTTAGCGCCAATCCCCGAGATACCAGAAGCTGCGGATGTGGAAAATATGCCTTTTTTTGTATAAGGCAGGGCTTGTGGTTTTAATGAGGACATAGCGGTGGAGATCAGGGGTTCAATGCGGTAGCTGATAGGGTCAGAGGGGTGGAAGATGTTGTAAAGTTGCGCGCATTTCGGGGAGGACACTGTCCAGGGGAGGTGGGAGGAGGAGGGTATGTCTGAGTGCGGGTGAGAAGAAGTGGGCGAAGCGGGGGCGAGGAAGGGGTCGTCCATTAGGTCAGGATTGAGAGGCGACTGGGAGGGGTGGGCGTGTGCATCAGGTAGGTGTCGAGCCGCGATAGTTCGACCTTTGAGCATTTGGAAAATCCCTATCGGACTACCAAGAGCATAAAAGTCTTCCACGTCAAACACTAGACCCAGCTCTTTCGTATGCTCATTTTCTCGTCGATGGTGATGAACATCTCCATGTATCCGCTTTCTATGAGATACTGTCGACAACGGGGCTTCTTTCTGACGACAGAGAATGTCGAAGAGAATAGCAGATCCCAGCGAATGGCCCAAGAGGCTAACTTTTCCTCGGAACTTGGGGTTTCTCTTGAGGAAAAGATTGTACACCCTGTTGCATTCTTCAAGCACAATACGGGAAATGTGTTCTCGGTAGGCGCTCTGGTAGAGCAAAACGTCCAGTGCCAGATCGCTTATAAGATTGCGGAAGAATGTAGCGCCTTCGATGGTAAGATCTTCGAGACTTGGATAGTCTTCGTCGTCGAACTCGGCACCGAGGTCTTGCTCTTTTCGGTTTTGCTTCAGACCCTGTTGGGGAAAGTTCAGCTGGTGTCGCCACAGAATCGGTAGCACTTGGACTCGACAGTTCTTGGGAAGCTTGTCAATCTCGGAGTTGAGTGCTTGCAAGTCTGCGGCTTCGGCGTATACGCTCTTCAGATTGCCGCGGAACACATTCACGTCGTGTATGAAGTTGATGGATTCCATTCTCATGCCAAGCTTTTGACCTATACCGTGCGAGACCAAGATCAAGTGATCGATTTCACGAGATTGGTCCTCGTCTTGGTTGTTGTAATCATCCTGAATCTCCTTCTCCTGCATCTTTCTCAGATCTTCCCCGCTTGGATTGTCAGGTACTATGGATGGGATATCAGCTTTTGCTGTATTCGCTTCTTTCTTCGAGTCTTCCGACTCCGTAGTAACATCAGAACCCTCGGTGCCCCTGGATCCAGGAGGAGCAGAACGTCTCTTCAGTAACCTCTGCTGCCGTTCATCGAGTTGCAGGGCAGGATTGTTTGTGCTCTCTGCCTTAGCTGATGTTGGGGTCGGAGGCCGCTCATTCTTCCCATCCTTAGCAGGTACTGGGGTTTCCTCATATCCCCTGACTATCTTGACTCCGCTAAGATATGCACCTCCTGCGAATCTCTGATACACGGTGCTACTGACGCGTGACATGATATTGTCCGAAGACAGCCAAGCGACTCTGGAGTCCTGGTAGGTGACGATAGAATTCATGTATGCTCCAAATAATCGATAGGTCTGCGGCTGGTGCGGCGGAGGTGCTGGTTCTTCCTTGACTGATGCAGCAGCACCCTTCAGGTCGTTGGTTGATGTCTTCGGAGTGACATCTCTCGATCCAGGTTGAGATTTGGTACTTGATGGCACCCTATCCTTAGCACTTACAGAGCCAGACCGAGCTGCTGCTTTCTCAGGGGGCGGCGGATATCGAAATGGTTTGACTTTAAGGTAGCCCTCCTCAAGCTGGTTCGCCAGGTTTTCCTCACACGGCCGTAATGTAGAGCCCTCTTGGTAAAACCAGCTTCCCCTCCGCACCTCATATATAGGGCCCAGCCAGTAAGTCGGAGCAAGTTCACGCTGTTGAAGGTTCACATCGAACAAGTAATCTTCTTGTACAGGCACCGTAACGTTGGAGCTGTTGTCCGGAGCTTTGCCCGACTCCTCCATGCTCGTATTTTCATATTTCCTTTTGGACGCATGTTCCCATTCTTCGCGGCTCCCCGAGCGCACTTCGTTATTATCATCGGCGTTCTCTAGCACTTTCTGCCAGGCAGTTTCGAGCGACTTGGAATCTTGGACCGAGAAGGACACGAATTTCTTGGGGACCGGAGGAGGCTTTGAGCCTTTTAGTTTATCTGGACCGGGAGATTTGAGGAGTTGGGGCTTTCTTTTCGGAACCTGTGGAAAAGCTGTCAGTCAATTGTAATACAAGACGGGAGCAACGAAACCGGAAGACGTACATCAACAGCGTAGAACCAGCGGGTGTTGAGTTCCGGGCAATCTTCAGGATAATTCCTCTGAGTGATTCCCCAACGTCCATGTATTGTATGATCTCCACCCTGCTGGCTCTTATGTGTCGGTCCAGCATCCACCACCGGGCTCTTCGGCGTCGACACCGACCTCGTAGCACCCCATGACAGGCTCCCCACGGCCGACGCCAAATACGATTTCTCGGCCTTCTTCTCCGTATTCGAGCTCATAATCCGAGCTTCGTTCCCGGCTTTCGTTTGTTTCAGTGGGTTGGCGTCGGGCTTTGCGCCGGTCAATGCCTTCGGGAGGAGTGCGGGAAACCTCCGAGCAAGGTTTTGAATAACGTTCGCCAACTTGAAGGGCTGTTAACGGAGCGTGGGTGGGTGGTCTGAGGAAATTCGAGCATCGCAGAGCTTCAGTATGTTTGGTGCACGTTTTTACTGAAATTTGGAGGTCGAAACTCCAAAAGTACACCTTTCACATGTGCACCTCGAGCTATGAGCTGTCAACAATGACGTTTCCAAAGCCTTACGATTCAGGAAGCAGCGGCTTGTGTTACATGAAGTCGAATACATCAATGATCGATCCTAGACCTAATGTGCACCTACCAGGTTCCTTAAGTCTCTACAATTTTAAATTTATTCTTTTTCATCTTGTTTGGATTTTTTTTTTGTTTTTCATAACTACAACCGGACGAAGCGATCTACCTAATCCGGGAAGACCAGGGGACGTTACGGTATGGACACTGTTCCCTCGGTTTCCCTCAGTTCCTCCAGCCATCCACCCAACCCGACCAGTTGCCTCGTTCCATGTCGTCCCCGAACGCGGACAAGACTGCACAAAGATGCAGAAAAGCCGCGCCCATAAAAAAGAAGCAGAAAGAGTATATCTACAAGCAAGGGTTGCGTAAAAAGACGACCCTAAGCCCTGGGGAACAAGATAGTCCTCGTAAAGTGAGGCGATCCCAGTAGTGTTCACCACCCTGTTGCTGCATGGTAAACCTGGTCGCCCGGGTCCGTCTGCCTCCAACCATATCGTGTAAACGCCTGCAATGATTCCCGTAAAAAGAACAAAAAGTTCAACGCGATTTTGCCCCGACGCCAAACCGCCTAACTCGAGTGAATCTCCGTGGTTCGCTCAAGTATACCACCATGCCGCCAACCGTAACTGACCGCTTTTACATGCAACACACTGCCCCTAAACTGGCCGCTTCGAGAAAAATATTGACGCGCGGAACGCCCTGCTTTTGGTAGAAAGTGGGACTAGGAGAAACGTCGCTGCATGCCCGAGCCTGCCATGATTTGCTGGCCGTTTATGCTTGCCATTCCGTAGGGGTTCATCTGGTGGTGTTGGTAGTCGGCCTGGGCCATAATCTGGTTCATGGCGTTGAGATGGACTCCTTGCTGGGTAACGGGGCAGTCCTTGTGTGCGAGCAACACCGTCTTCAGGTTGACAAGTTCTTCCCTCAAGGCCTGGATTTGACCGTTGAGATTCTCGTTTTCGGCGCTGAAGAATTCGACCTTCTGCTGGAGGTTCTGCAGCCATTGCTTCTTGCGCTGGCGACATTTGAGAGCAGCGACCCTGAGACTCGTTAGTGAGATGTTCTGCGTATCTGACATAAGCATTCGACGTACCTGTTACGTTCAAGGAAGTTCTTTCGTTTCTCCTCGTCCGTCATCTTCTTGCCGTTGGCATTGTATTCGTCCTTGGTCATGTCCGGCTCCTCCTCGGAAGCAGGCTCTGGCTCCATGCCGGATTGGTTCGAGGAAATCGAGTTGCCGTTGTTGCTCTTCGACTTCTTGGATGCAGGCGCCTTGTTTGGAGTATCTTCGGCCTTTCTCCTTCCGTTCGCAGTGTTACCGCCCTTCTTGGCCTTGCTTCTCGAGTTCCGCGGCTTCTCAAGCTCCTCAGAATAACCGCTCATTTCACTCATGCCTCTGCCCGAACCAACACTGGCACCACCATTCATATCGCGATTGGCCATGTTGGGGGATGTCTCTTGTGATTGGTTTCCGGATTGGATGCCGGCAGGTTGAGAGTGAGCTTGCACAGGCTGTGGCTGGGCGTGCGCGTAGTTAGATGCTTGTGCAGGCTGGTTTCTGGCTTGAGCAAGCAGGAAGAGACCGTTTGCTGCATCATTCGCGTCGTGGGCTCCGAAAGGGTCTGCCATTGGTTGCGTTGGGGCAGACTTTTCATCTGCTTTCTTTGACGCGTCGGAAGGTTGTTCTGTACTGGAGGATTGCTGCGCTTGTTGTTGTTGTTGTTGAGCTTGCTGTTCTCTTTGCTGCTGAGCTTGCTGCTGCTCGCGCTGTTGTTGCTCGCTTAATAAAGCCTCTCGCTTCTGTTGCGCGGCTGCAGTCATAGCAGTGCGATGGAAGTCGAGAGTAGTAGGTGTCGCGCCGCTACCAGCGAGACTTGACAAGATAGCTTGGGAGTTCGGACTGGGTGCTGGTGGGAACATAGAACCACCTCCACCGGGAGTCAAGCCAGTCCTTAGTGAAGATTCGTTGGGTGTAGGGAAGCCTCCACGGTAATGGTCATTGCTGAAGTAGTCGTTGGTGGGGCCGGAGAGCATCGCAGGGCTGAGAGGTCCTGTGCGTAAGGAGCTGCCCCAAGGGAATGGAGTAGCGCCGCTGCCTGCAAGTAGGGGAGCTGGCGACGTGAGAGCTGCTACTGAAGGAAGCTTTGTTCCACCGGGGGTCTCTACAGTGCCACCGCCTCCAAATTGTTGTTCAAAGGGATTGGGTTCATATGAGAGGTGTGATCCGTGGTTGCCAGAGAAGTAATCGGGGGTGTTTGAGACTTGGGATGGTTTAGGTGGAGGTGCTAAGGGTTGCGACACCTCTGTATTGTTACCCGGCTCAGACTTGACAGCTCGCTCGATTGAAGTTTTAGTATCTGCTGTGGGTTCTTGCCTCGAGGTTAGCAGGAGCTTAAGTCGACGTCATGCAAGCAGGCACGGAGGTGTGAAGCAGGAACGACACAGAAGGAACAGCACAGCAGCAGCAGCAAGCTTGAAGCAAACAGGAAGGGGCGGCCATACCTGAACGAGGTGAGTTTCGTGACTGCTGCGGCGGCGACGTGCTCTGCGCCTGTTTAGATGAGTCTGGCGGCGATGAACCCATGGCTGGAGATGTTTAAGGCGGGGGATGTGTGTGTATAGATTGGAATGCGACAGACGGCGTGCAATGACGACGAGATCTACTGTGCGGTACTGTCTGAGAGCCCAGGGTGGCGCGTTGGGGGCAGTTCCAATCCGAAACTAAGATTGAAAACTGTGGCACGCTCTAGAAGACGTGCAAAGTAACGATCGCTTAGGTGTAAACAACAGGTGCAATAAATTGGTAAGTGCCCGTAGGTAATAATAATAGCTGTGCACAGAGGGCCGAAAGTGTTGAGCCGGCCGATAAATTGAGGCTGTATTGTCAGGTGGGCGCTCCTGTTGATTGGGCGAGGTGAAGGAAAGGTCACGTCACAGTCCGGATGCTTATCGACGGGCGAGTAACGCAATGACGTATGGCGAAGGTGTATTGTCGAGGAATTTAAAGGCTAATGAGATCCAGGAGGGCCACAAAATGGGCTGAGCTCGAGCCGGATTGCTTCTCGGAAAGAAAGTCCGAGGTCAGGCGTTCGTTCCTTGGTTTTCGGAGCGGGTGCTGGCTTGTGCTGGCTTGTGCTGGGGTGAGTGCTTCTAATAAAACCGAGCGTCTTCCCTAAGATCTTCGCCCTCTTGTTAACATGTCTTCTTTCAATCATCCCTTTGCTGCCTCTGCAACAAAGAGAAAGGGGTAAGAAAAAATGAGCAGCGCAAATTTAAAAGGATGCACACATACCAACGGTAAGAGAGAATAGTTTGATTGCTGATGAATCAAGCTGTGCTATAGAAGGGGTGGGCCAGGAAGAACGAGTGATGCGGCCGAGCGGGTGAGTGAAGGGGTGGCAAAGGGGGCGACAAGCGTGTTGAGGTCCGACGGTGATCTATTCAGACGACGAAACCGATGGGCGCCGACGAGTAGAAGCAGCAGCGACAGCTTTGTCGACCACTGACAGACTCCGTGATGCGGTGTTGGCTGGCTTCGTGGTGGTGACGTAGGCGTGTCGTGGTGTGACGGCTTCGCTGCAGCAGGTTGAGGCCACGGCGGCAGGGCGGGAGGGCGCGCCGACTTGAGCAATTGCTGGGACGGCGTGGGATAGGTGAGGGGATACAGATCCCCAATCGGGCGGTACGGTGGCTGAGGGCGACTCTGGATGCGGCTCTGCTGGCTCTCGCAGCGCACTGTGACTTGGGCGTTGAGGAGAAAATTGAGGTCAAGATTATGATGAAAAGATGACGTCGGGGGGATGGCGCTGCTTTTCAAGCATTCAAGGAAGGCACGCTGCTGCGAAAGGAAGGCACCACTTGCGCGTTCTCGGCTACAGGCCAATCGCAGACCCGGGCCTGACATACCGAAGTTGGCCATTAATAATCCCAATTTATTGACACCGAATAATGGTCCCCCGGTGGGGAAGCTCCTAGCTCGACCAGCTGGAGCTTCTACTGAATTCGTGACGGACTGCCCTCGAACTTCAATATTGCGACTCATATCTAAATGCATCAATTCTACGCGCGTCCGGGTCGTGCTGCTTCGATTCAACACCTGGTTCCATTCCCGAGTCAAGGTCCAATTCTTCCCGCTCTTGGCCGCCCCTGGAAAAGCATGCATGCGGACAAAGGATAGCGTCTGACTTAGCTGCATCGGGCCTCTTCTCTTCGGTCTTGGCTCATCTCTGGCCAATCACAGCGACTGCATTCGCCGGCCATCATCGTCGATCAGCAGCTCAAACCTTCTGCGAAAGGTCAATCTGGCTGCTACTATGTTCTCATGCAGAGAGTGCGAAGCGAAGCTCCGTGCTGAGTACCAGAATTGGCCGGCTATCAAGCTGCTACAAGTGTTGAATTCCCCTTTCCCGAGCCCTTCGGCCCTGCGGGCGGGTCTCGAATCCCCGCCACGCTACTGCAGCTTCATGTACCGCATCGTGCCTTCAAAGGCCACATGTTCGAGATCCATGGAAAAGGCATAAGACTTCTCTCGCGTCTTTCTGGTGTATTTGCTTCTTTGGACGTCCGACGAGGGGTACATGTACCTCAATCCGAGGTAAACAAATACACTATGTAGGGCTGAGCCCAACGACTTGGGAGAACCCAATGTCCTAGACCGCTTCCAGTTATCATGCTTTTTCCAGGGGTCCTCGAGTAGTATCTCTGATAGCTATGTATCACTTTGGCTGTCAGGTAGGGTACTCGAAACTGGGTCTCCCGTCCCATCACGTCTTCGTCCCAAAGTATTGCTTGTTTCTCATCGTTCTATCTGTTTCCGAAGTCCGTGTATGGCTTATGCCCGATGATATCTACCTGATTCTCCAAATACATCTTGTTCTTGGTTTGTTTAATCCTACTACCCCTTCATTCGCTCGACCTGCTCTATACCTCCGGGCTGTTTTAACTAACAGGTGACTGATCACAATATCATCGTCACATGCTACAAGAAGCTGCAAAAGCACGGCTGGCTGCTGCCTGGGAGGAGCGCCTTGGCAAGCCACAATTGTGCCCAAGCTGAAGCTCCGTCTTCATCTTTTACGACCTTCCCTCATTTTCCTTATTACTCCCTTCGAGCGTCTGGCAGACAAGCTTGCTCCACGAAATCTCTACACCTGACACCGTACTCATATCTCCCGCCAGCACCATAAATCAGTTTCCTCTCTTCCCTCTCTTTCCACCAGAAATCCGCAACCAGATCTGGCACTTCGCAGCACTCGTGCCCCGTCGCATCACCATAGGAGATTACAATGTGTCCAGGGAACAGTACCTCCTTTTTGGGCGCAGGCAAGCTCATGTCGATTACCGCTCATCACTGGCCCTACTTCTCGTGAACAAAGAGGCCCGCAGCATAGTCGAATCATCATACTACGACGTCTTTTACGACCAGTCCCATGACGTCTTTGAGATTAACCAACAGCCCGACAACTACAAGAAACGCAAAATATATATCAACCAATCCTTGGACACTCTGTGCATCGTCGGCTTTGTTGACGACTCATACTTCTACCCCCGGCGTAGTATTAGCACCAATCCGCATCTGGACTGCCTCAAATTTCTGGAAATCGACCACGTGATGAGAGATGCTTGGCAGTATATCGAGCGTGAAGGAGGGCACTATTCGAGTACCGACGAAGACATGGTAGCGAAGGCAATACCCAATATCAGGTCTATTGCGAGTTCTCTCGAAATAGTGGTTGTAAGACCGCGACGCTTGGATAGTATTGATGGACCACGAAAGGACGAGGAGGAGGAGGGATTCACAACAAATACCATCGGCTACAACCACAACGATAACACCATCTTCATGCTCGAAGCACTGGCATTCATGCTTGGCATGACCCCGGGCAAAGACCCAACCAATCAGCGCGGTCTCCAATTGGTGGGAATTTTTGCTACAGACATCCGGCCTGACGATCGCCACAAGGACTTTTTCTGTTGGCAGTTGCCGGAACTGGAGAAATCGACCAGCCTCAAGTTGGGAAAAGCGAGTCCCGAAACGTGGAATTGGCTGGACAGGACGCAGCCAGCGGAATTTTTGAGATCGGCGAGAGAGGTGGATGAGGGCGGAGAGGGCCTGTGGTGTTTTCGGGAGGTTTTGGGGAATGGGTCTGGCGAGGAATAGGGAGCTTGTGGAGGGAACACGATATGGCAGAGGGAAACGAGCGAATCGGAGACGGCAACTACCTCAGAAGCCTTTCCGAGTGGCTTGTTGTTGATCAATGTTCAACATTGGACTGCTACAGTGGTGTGTATGTACTTTTGTAGTAGAGATTTCGGGAAGAATAATTTGTGCTATCCCTGACCACCGCACCCGCTCACAATCAGACGCCCCGCGGGCCCGAAAGATCCGGATATTGACCCCTTTGTGTGCGCACAACCAAGCCAAAAAAAAAAAAGCAAAACATACAACAGCAGGTATTCGCTGGTGGTCACCCACCCAACTACTAATCTGCCGATCTGAGGCTTATGTATGCAAGAGCGGACGGGTTTGCCAGTTCTCCTCAGTCTATGGTCGTATGTGCCATATATTTTTCACTTTCCAAATATGAAGGAATCGGAATCTGAATGGCAGTGTTGTGAAATTCTCATGTCTAGTCCAGCCCAGTCCATATACAGTCTCTTTCTTCCCTCCCCATCCCCAACTCTTCGTATACAACTCCATAACATCCAAATCAACCCGAAAACCCTACAACTTCGCCCCCTCCACCCCCTTAACCCTAAACCCATGTCTCGGCGCATGCACCCGCACCTTATGTCCTCCCTCCGCCTGCACCTCCAACACCACCTCCTCACTCGTCAAGCCCACCAGTATCCCCTCCGTTTTATTCGCAACCCCCGAATCCGTAGGCCAAAACATAACCTTTTGTCCTTTCTTCAACCCTGCTGGGTCGTTTTCATCAAACTCCAACTCCCGGGGATGAGAAGAGTTCACGATACGCGAATGTGCTTCGGAGCCTTTGATGGTAGGCGTGTTGCCCATTTCTTTACTGGCGGCTTTGATGTGAGAGGAGAAGCGGGAGATCCATGCGAAGGTTTTGGGAAACTGGGAAGAGGAGATGACGGATGGGGGGAGGGCGTTGGGGATGTAGGCGACCCAGTGGAGTGGCCATATTGCTATTTCGCTCGTTAGCCATCACAATCCACCTCTCTCACACATCTTGGTTCCCTTTCCCATGGCCATTTTCCCATCCAACTCACACCACCTAGGCATACTCTCTTTCCACCAATTCCCCAATCATCCACCCAAGTCATGTCCCAAAAGCCCCCAAACTCGCAGCAACATAGAAAAACAAACCGCAATCATACCTTCAATATCCGCCAACGTCGGCCCCTTCGTCCCGAGTATAAATTGTCTACCATCCCCCAAAAGCCCATTCTCCAAAAACCTGAACGCATTAGCAATTTCAGCCACAGCTTCCGGCCTTGCTTTCTCCATCCCCTCTTTCCCCCAACTGCGTCCCGTAAACTGTTCTCTGTCTTTCAAAAACGCCTTGTCATTCATGATTGGCAAATCGGACGGAAGCAATTGTGCTGCTCTGGCCATGACGCCGCCGTCGATGACCCATTTTTCTAACAGCGTTTGGATTGCCAGATGTTCAGGGGAGGTTGCAGAGATTGCTGGATGCTGGGATGAGGCAGGGAATAGCGATTCCAGAACGAGGATGATGAGGCGCGTGTCGCAGTAGATGGAGCGGCCGATGGAACACAGTGGGATGCGGCGGTAGGCGATGCCGAGGGAGGCAATATCCGGACGGGGCATTAGTGGGGGTTGGAGCTGTCGGATTGTTCATGTTAGATCTTGGGTGTCCAAGTTCCTCAATTGCCTTGAGGGTTGTAGTCGTAGCTATTTTTGTCACTCGGGAGAATGGAATATGCGGGGAATTTCTAAGCGAGCTTTGGAGAGATTTACGCATTGTGTGTAGGGAATCTTGCGGAGTGTGAGGTACCAGATTACGCGGCGCGCGTAGGGGGAGGTTGGGTAGTGGAAGAAGATGATGTCGGGGGTGCTGGACATGGTGGTGGGTTGGAGGGAGGGGTTGTAGTTGACCTAGTTGGAACAATGGTATGGATTGGGATATGACTTCGAGATGGAAATCTGTGAAGAGATAATTTGGACTCTCGAGGGCGAATATATAAAGCTGTATATATCTGGATGTGGGCTTTTATGGGCTCGAGAGATGTGCTGATGGGGAAGTTGGGGAGGATGGACGGATGATGTAGAGGTGCGTTTAAGCCTCGGCTTCGGAGCTTTGACGTGCCCGGGAGGCTAGCGTTGTGGAAGAGCTACTTGTATGTAACCACATCGATTTGCTCTAACAAGACTGAATAATATATCTTTTGATTCTGACGACAACTGGAAAAGGGGGATGGGGACCTGGAGTAAAGAGCGTTATTGCAATGTAAATCGTCCTCACCGATCTGCACCCAGCCGGAGCCCAGACTGGCCGGCCGTACATGCTTCCGAGAATCTTTCCATCATGTCGTTGTTATCAAGGCCTTGCACCTCGAAAAATTGCAGTGGGCCATCAGTCGACGTGCAACAAAAAGAGGCGAGCTCTCTTCTGATTGGCTGACGGAAAGGGGAGACCAGAGCACAGCCCAGCTACGCCCTCTGCGATTACTCTGCTCCTGTATCGATTAGATGGGGCAGACTTCAAGACCCGGGTCACAAATGCGTAAATTCATGTCGATTGACACTTGTGAGAAGGCCATGTTGAATCTTCGCTTTTGTATTTCTCGACCTTGCTTTTTGCTTTTGTCTTTTCGCCTGGTGGGTATCATCCGCGCTCTCTCTCTCGTCCAAACCAACACTTGCTAAGATTCAGTAGCATCACTTGCCGTTTTCTGATTTCGCTGTCTTCCACCTCTTTACCTGATGTCCGTGGATATCACTCACTCTAGCTTGCCCTCAGCGGCATGTCACGCCACAGTCCTTTGGCTGCCGCCATCTCAGCCGCAGTACGGCCATCGCTGTCCCTCAGAATCCTAATGTCAGCGCCCGATTCGACGCATTCACGTACGGCACTCCCAAGCATTTCCTGTGCAGCGGCGGGGAATGTTTCAATAGGAGCAGGAGACGCGAGCCAGAGGAGTAGCCAGGCGACTAACTCGGACTGATGGCTCCCATTCGAGACAGCGATGTGGAGACCAGATTTGTCACCATCGAGAGGGTTCTGGTAGAGAAGGATCTGGGAGACAGTGAGAGGAGGCTCGGTGTCGGCCTCGTCATCGTCATCAGACTCATCGGGATTCTTTATGTCGTCGATGAGAGACATGATGCCGTAGACGTTGCCTTCGACGCACATGTTTAGGAAGGCGTGGGCGGGGCGAGCCTGGGGGTGGGCGGAGAGGTAGGCTTCTTCGGTGAGGAAGGGGAGGATGTCGAGCTGCTCTTGGATGCCGCCCTCATTGTGGTAGCGGGTGAGAACCTGCGAAGAGGGGAAGGCTTGGTTGGCGGTCGAGGGACCGTTGGTGACAAGAGGGGTCTGGCATGAGGGGCAGGCCTGGGAATTCGCCAGGGAGGAGGCTTCGTCAATAAGGCATTGCCTATAGGTTGTTAAAATTGTGTTACGGAAGAGGTGTTATGCTGCGAGAGGATGAGGTTGTGTTCGAGATGGAGTTTGAGAAATTCCTGCTTGAACTCGTATTTGCAGGTCTTACAAGAAAGCATCTTCGCGTCTCGTGACTTCCCTTGAGCACCCGGCGGCCAAGTGAAGTTCAACGGTGCCCAACAACCAACCCAGGGAGACGGAGCCGACAGCAGCCAGTAATGCAGAGCCGCAAGTTTATCCAATGTGCCTATGAACGATCCGGCAGGAAGAGCCAATCTCCAGGGTAGGATTAGAATTCGGCAGGCATACTTGATGTTGTCAAACATGGCAATGCTGTCAAACACATGGCGTTGTTCCAGAACGCAGGAGTCGTCTCGGCGAAGACAATAAACATAAACAGTGAACATAACTTGACCAAAGCAGGGAAAATTAGTCCTCACCAATGGAAATGACAGTGACAGGTTAAAAGCTCGAGATCATCGGGCACCGTCTGAGCCGAACCGCCGGCAGCAGCTTGGGTACCTTCGTCGAAGTCGTCGGGATCGAGCTCGATGACCAGAGGCTGCGAGCACAATCTGCAGACGGACATGGCTGCCGAAGTGTGAGGCGGAGGAAAGAGTTTGGACAGATCGGGAAAGAGAGGTTTCAGTTGGCCCAGACTGGCAATGGAAAGCGAACGAGAACTGTCAAAAAGTCGAATTCTGCAGATGGCAAAAAGAAAAAGCTGTGACTTCAATGTTGTGAAGTTTGAGTCTCAAAACTCTCCATCGTCGTTTGCTTGTGTGGCCGAGAAAAAGTGTCGATCTGCCAAGCTGAGGCCACCGCTGATTGGCTGGCCCGAGTCCCCCAAAATCTGCAAGGCTGCGGTCCTGAACCTTCATTGAATTCCAGCCCGCCGTCGCATTGACGCAGACCCTTTCACCACCGAGGCTCCTGTGTACCGTTGTTAGAGTGCCCCGTACAGCGTTGTGAGAAGCGTGCTTGAAATTGTCGTGACTGTGCTCCCTCCTCTACTAGACGGATCGGCCTCATCCTCTCGCGCGCCTGCAGCCGTGCGGCCAGCATGCTTAATTTCCATTGTTGTGGCCACAACATGAGAGGCTCCAGGATAGTGTCGACGCCGGCATGCTGGAAGCACGTGGAGCGGATAGACGAGAGCAGGAATTGGCGATGGACTAGGGGTCCCTGTGGCGGCCAGCTAGAGGGAATGGCTGTTGCAGAACTCCCTTCAATGTTCGACCTTGATGCTGGGGATATCTAATTCCCTGGTGGATTACTTAATCGACCCCTGATTTCTTTTTGCGGGCCGGGCGCGGAAGGGCGTACGGCGGGACATAGAGTGGCAGGCGAGCGACTGGAATACGCGCAGTCAGAACAAGAGAGTACGCGGGCTTGGATTCGTGCTGAGGCAGCACAACACAAGCAGCAGGGAGTCCGACACCGACGAAAAATTCGTGCCGGCCCCAATCTTGCATTATCGAATTTCACCGGGGCGTCAAAGGCAAAATAGCTTCAAACAGCCAGATCCCACCCTGCCGAGACTGTCTAGCCTGCTTCCAGTGAGATTGGGATTCCTTAGCTCTCTCCTGGCACTAGCTACCTACCTCTCCCCCGCCAGCGATAGACCATGCCGACATCGACGCCCGAGAACCTGCACCCCGAGCCACTCTCTACCCACCGCAACCACGCTGCCGCCGCCAGTACCGCTGTTGAGTCGTCGCCAGCCAGCCTTCCTGCCGCCCCGGCCTCGCTGTCATCTCCCAGCTACGAACACGCTTACCGCGCATCTGACTCTGCCCAGCAGACAGATCCCATCCCGCGGACCAACAGCGTTGGCAGTTTGAGAGATGGTGTTGGAAATAACAATCGCTGGTCCCAATCCACCAACTCGAGCAAGCCCTCCCCGCCGCGACTGAGGTCCAACGGCTCCAAGCGGCGTATGAGTCTCGTCGGCCTCCATAATACATCGCCGGCCTCGGGACTTGGTGCCGGTCGCAGTCCTTCACGTCAGACGTCCAGTTTGAGACCAATCGATACCACCGTGTACTCGTCTTCCCTACTTCCACCCATTGCGTCCCTTCCATCTCTCCAGCAGGCTGTAGACGACGCCCCTACCCCGTTGACCGCGGCCCCGACGCCATCTACGGCTACATTATTGAACGCGGCTGTGACCTCAGGAGTGCCAGATTACTTCGGGAAAAGCTGGACGGATACTTCGACCTCGAACGAAACACAGTCAAATATTCTCTCCCAAAAATCCCAAAAAGCACCCGAAAGTACTACAACCACAAACCCAGAGTCGTCCCCAATAGATCGCGTGGGTGGGCGGCTGTCGCCCAGGACCCGTCGCCCAGAAGCTGGTGATGCTATAGATAGCAAAGGGCACTCTCGAAACCGCTCTAACGTGGGGAAATCTAGTGACGGAACGGCCTCTTCGTCACGGAGTGGTAAAAGACGAGGTTCTAAGCAACCTTCACAAAAAACAATGCTTTCGAAAGCCTTACAAAAGGCAAACACTGCCGTGCTACTTGACAGTGCACAGAATTTCGAGGGTGCCGTACAGGCTTATTCCGAAGCATGTGCTCTTTTACAGCAAGTAATGCAACGCAGCTCGGGGGATGAAGACAGACAGAAACTGGAAGCCATTGTAAGAAGATTGTTCTGTCGTGTTCATAATGAGCTGTCATGCTAATAAAGCATCTCTAGAGGAATACATATTCCAGCCGTATAAGTGAGCTCGAAAAGCTTGCCCCCGAACCACAAGATGAGGGTAAAGCTCTTCCAGCCAGACCGCCAACAAGCGACAGTAGCAGGGGGTTTGGATTTGAGGAGCGGCCAATGTCTCGTGATTCTGAGTATGATGAACGTGTCTACATCGGTACTGCCAGCGTAACTCGAATTGTGGACGAAGAAGTGTATGAGGCCGAGAAAGCGAGGAAAAATTCGGCGGACAATCACCGTACTTCATTACTCCCCTCGCCATTTGATCCCGTTACCTATCGGTCACAGCCCGGCTGCACCTTTCGGTATCAACCACAAGTATCCTCTAAGTTTGCGGCTCATGAGACAGTCACAGAATCAACTCCCAACGGCTCTCATCATGACCACTTGCCTCAGCCATTATCTTCTCGGCGGCCTTCACCCCCAACCAACGGCTACAGCGCCCGACCCTCTGAGAAGAACCAAACTCTCAGGCCTTCCATCGCAGCTGGAGCAGGTCACAATCGTGCACCAAGTAACGAATCAATGTCGTGGCTAGACACAATCGAGGAGTCCAGCTCCTCAGCTGCTTCATCAGTTCATTCTCGCACCTCATCGATGGGCGTGCGTCGCAAGCACATTCGCTCTGCAAGTGGCGAGACTGAGGCTGAGTTTGATGCGGCATTAGACGCAGCAGTCGAAGCAGCCTACGATGATGGCTATGAGCCAGCAGCCCCTTCACGTGACGAGATGGACGGCGACGAACTGATTGCCAATGTCCGACGACGCGTGGAGGTTGCTAAAGAAAGGGTACGACAAACAGAGCGTGAAACGGCGATTGAGCTTGCTAGGGAACGGGAAAAATTCCGTCTCCGGCAACTATCATTCGACAAGGCTCAACCCAACATGGTAGACGACGAATATGAAGGAAATGAGTCTGAGGAGGAAGAGCGTATGTTGGAAGAGATGACCCGAGGCTACGTTCTTGACGACTTTGAGTTCGGAACCCAGTCAAAATCGGCCCTCCCCCGCGAGTCAGATTCTAGCGGCTTTTCAGGAAGAACCTGGAACAGCAGCTCAATTAGTTCCAATCCAACCCCTCTCTCGACAGTCAACGAGATGGGCAGCTTTCCGGAGTCTTCACCCACTCGGACAAAGGAGACCTTCGGCCCAAGCTCACCACCAAAGCAAAGTCTGCCAGGACTTCCCCTTTCTTCACAGCCTGCAAATGTACCATCTCACGGGGCGAGCAGCAGTGTTTCTTCACAAGGTGTTCGCAGCAGGAGACTATCCGGCCAAAATGCGAAGCAGTTGAAGATTGAAACGACCCCTAAATTCTCTCCAAAATCACAGGGAAGCGAGATGCCGTCAATGCCACCTCCGCCACTCCCTGCAAGTGCTGCATCTAAGGCCTCTACTTCGGCCGGTCAACGCTCACTTTCGGTCAGTGAAAGACCGCCGATGCCTTCAGCTCAATCATCATCATCGCGTTTCCCAGAACATGGTTCAGTGGAGCCTTTATCGCCAGAGACATCGAGAGAGCATCAGACGCTTGGCCCAGAAGATGAAAAGTCTGCCTACCCGGCAAGGTCCGGATCTCCCAACCGTACACAGTCACGAGTCGGCTTAAGGAAGAACTTCTCCTCATCGAGTCTCAGAAATGTAAATAACCGCAATCTTTCCATTTCGGTCACTACAGATGATGGCTCCGATCTATCTCCCAACACGCCAGCCAGCTCTTACGCCCACCTTAGAGGAGAAGGCCGAATCCCCGCCATGCCCGCCCTGCCCACCCCCATCGCCGCATCCTTCCTAGAGCGCTACGGCGAAGGCATCCCAACCGGCGGACTCTATCTCTTCGACAACGGCCTCGCCTCCCCCGAATCTCCGAGCTCTTCTCCCGACCCCGACGCCCCCATTCCCCTCGAGCCATGTCCGACCGAATACCTCCTCCGGCCTTTCTGGCTCATGCGCGCTTTCTATCAAACCATCGCACACCCGCGCGGCGGCTACATTTCCACTAAATTGTTCGTCCCCCGCGACGTGTGGCGTGTCAAAGGCGTCAAGCTCAAGGGCGTCGAAGACAAGATCGCCAATTGCGATTTACTCACCGCCGCACTGTCGAAACTCGCTGTAGTTGATACGTGCGACGCAGACGCCGTGCTCGACGAAATGCAAGCGTTGGAAAGCGTGCTTGAACAGTGCCAGGCTGCGCTGACGAAGAAACTGGGCAATGCGGAAGTTGGACCGGTAGGGGTAAAAGATTCAGTGCTGGTCGAGGAGGTTGCGGAGAAGTCGCAGAAAACGGCACCGACGCCAAGCAAAACCTCTTCTTTCTCCTGGCGCCGCTTACGGTCCAAGAACTCCGGGTTTGGACTCACGAATGCTTATTCGATGAGTGCGAAGGATAAGGCGACGGATGGACAAAGGGATGGTGGCTTTGCAATTGCTAGCCTGCCGATGGCTAGTGCGACCAATGGGGGCCCGACGAGGTTCGCGAAGAGGGAGGTGGGGATGGTGCAGTTTTCGGGGCCGAATGCGCAGTACATGAGTGCGTTGGCGAGATTGTTCGATGCGGCGCAGGTCATTGGTATGTTTTCGACCCCTCTCTCTTGTATATCGCCAAACTAACGGTGTTCCTAGATCAAATCGCCCGCCAAGTAGAAGACCCTGGTCTTCGCCATGCGGACAAGACGCAAGTCGGCCTCGAGCTCAGCGTCAGACACGCGGCTGAGTTCTTTGGGTTTTGTATCTGTCGCTTTGTGCTGAACGATATCAGCGCACTGCTTGACAAGTTTATTAAGCGTGGTAGTGAGTGGGTTGCTGTTTAAGTCGATGCCACATTCTCTTTGCATTGCCACTTTTATACTTCCCTCGAGCAACTAAAAGGGGGGCAAATTACGATAATGGATGGATGGATTGCACGGATCAACGCTTTTTACGTGTGTTCTGCGGGATTTCTTAGCGAAAGGCGTATGTGTGTGTACAAGGGGTACCTTCAGATGCCCGTTTGGGATTGATTTCACTGATACCTCACGGAGCTGGGATTGCTTTCCTGAGACGGGTGTTTTGATGGAGGAAGGTGTTTCGGAATGCAAAGGAATGGGATTCAAAATGGGAGTAGGCATTTGCAACACAGACAGTACAGTATCTCGGTTTTGAGAGAAGGCTGGATATGTATAGGCTAGGTTTTGCTGTCAGATTATATATTTGCTCGTCAATTCAAGATCCACGTGAACATCTACAGATCTGCTGTTGTTCTCTGGTCTGTTTGGGTTCTGTTTTCTTTGAGTAGCCAGTGTTGAAACTCTAGATAAGTGATAACCAGCTTTCCGAAATAACTTCGAAATACCTGTAAGATAAGGTCATAAGGAATTGGTATTATTGTTCAGTTTCCGCGCAAGTGTTGAAAGCAAAGACTAACTACCATATATGCCACTGAGGGACGGGGATGATTCCTCCTAATTCTTTAATGTACCGCATCTCTGCCACAGCTATCCTTCCCTCTCAGACTCTCGAATCCAACCTTTCTTTCACAGCTTGCTTCGCACCTGTTGCACTAACGGGGTCTCCCCTCAATCCTTCAGCGTGTTTTAGACGTCAAAACTACACGAACTTGCTGCTCCAGATAGGGAGTGAAGGTCAGGACCACCTAGTAGTTAAGCACAAATGAGGGGTCGGGGTCCAGTCTTTCGCCTTCACTCAGCAAGGACTTTCAACCTCAGGTACAGAACTTTCAACCTCAGGTACAGAACAGGAAGGAACAACAACAACCACCACTACAACAGCAACCGCACCATCTAACATCAAGTATTCGGTATTCCGTCCTCAACTGACCAGAACCCCTCATACCCACCGTTCCACTTCTTGCAACCCTGCCACGAGCTACAATGAATCCTCAAATGGAGCCATCCAAAGTGCAAGATATGCTGGGACATATATGTACCTTGAAAAGCACAACGGAATGCAAAATACTAGGCTTTCCCACCTATGGCGGCCGTAACCGTCTAGGTCTCCGTCCTTACATGGTCTTGGTGATCTCCGACGTACCTGGGAAAAAGGGCTATGTGAAGGTGCTGACCGTAAGACATTCTACTCTTTTATATCCAAGGTATCTGTGCTCATAAGCTAAATCACTCAAATAAAGATTACATCATCGCCACCAACCATTCATGGTCATATTCCTATCTGTCAAGAACCAAAAGAAGGCTACGACTTCCACGTGCGATTACCAAGTCTTTCAAGCTCCGAAAGCAAACGGAAGTCGTACCTCACGATCGATCCATGCCACGAGGTTCCGGTGAAGGTATTGAGGAAAGCGAAGGAAAGACAGGATGGTACAGGCTATCATTTGGCGATCGAGAGCAATGGTCGAAAGAAGCTTCTGAGCTATCTTCGACGTCGTCGTCGGGATGCCAAAAGGGCCAGGAGAGAGGCTGCGTCTAATGCTGGAGAAAGAATCTAGAAGGCTGAAGAGAAGGAAAAACTGGGAGGGACATGGCGGCGGGATGCTGAATTCGTGATCAGATGTTGGAGGCTGGTTGGGATTTGCTTCGCACGTACGGCTTGGCTGATTTCAACTTGATTTCTTGCGTCTTTTTTGGGGGAAAAAAAGCTAGTGATCTGATCATCTGATACAGTGATGATGCAATCACTCGGGCACTTTTTCAGTTCTGGATGGAATTCTTGTTGGTTGGCTAACGGCTGACACTTTTCAAACAGCTAGCCTGCCCGAGAATTGATCACAGAATAGGTATCTGAGGTAGCGCTGTCGACATTTTGTCAGATTGACCCTTGCCTTCTACGCCAATGGTCTGACTCAGGGGCCAGCAGGGATTTCAAAGTATGCTGTAGGATGCATGGGCGAGGTTTTCGGAATTATTATTTAGGTACTTGGTAAGTTGGTAACTTGTAAGCCTTACAAGTCTAACATCGTAAAGATGCGTCTGTAGCTCTGTAGCTCGCATGGACAGCTAGAGCCAGTACTTGGTCAACCACAAAACTCCCCTCTGGGTATCTAAGCATAGGCACCTTATAGATGCACGAACTGGCTTCCAAAAGACAAAGAGCTCGTGCATGCCTATTTTTCAGTCTTCCTCCTCGATAACAGTATCGTCTCCATCCTCGTCTCCATCAACAGCTTCGCTCTCATCTTCGCCATCAGCCTCCTCGTCGCCTTCACCATCCTCCCCATTCATTTCCTCATCACCCTCCTCATCGCCCTCTTCCCCTCCAACACCCCCTCTAACAAACTTCCCCCAATCCGTCTTCCCTTTCTCCCCACCCATCCCCTCCCCCTCCCCCCAAACCACCCCATCCCACCCCCCCAATCCCATCAAATGCCTCATCGTCGGCCTCCCATGCGGACAATTCCACGGCTTATCCAACTCCCCCATACTCTTCACAATCTTTTCCATCCTTCCTTGCGTCAACGCCTTGCCAATCATCACACTACTCCTACAAGCCCTCATGGCAAACATTTTCCGCACTTTGCTAGGTCTCACCATAATGGTACCACTTTCGTTGACACCGTGTCCGCCGTTGGCTTCGGTTTCGCTGAGGAGGCTGATGAGCTCTTCGAGGTCGGCGACTGTGAAGGCGGTTTCCCGAGATAGGGGGAGGGAGGTGAGGGAACAGCGGCGGCCGGGTGGGGTGTTGCCTGAGTCGTCGAAGGATACTCCGAAGCCGTTCGAAGAAAGTGTGTCCAGGTGCGCAAGCACGGTTTCTTCATCCATAGCGCTTAATGTAAGCGGAAGTGGCCGAACCATCGTTTGTGACTGGACGATTGTGGTTGCCTGGAGGCGTTCGAAATTGTATTTTTCGTCTGAGGCGTGCTGGTCGATGATGAAGAGTTCGTCATCGCCAGCCCCTGGTTTGGGTCGGCTGGATTGTGATGGGTTTGAGGATTCTGGGTTCGGGTTTGATAAAGATGAAGAGCCGGGACGCAGAGCAAGAATGAATCCCAAGTTGAACTGCCCGATGATTTTCATCTTCGCAAAATCTCCTTTGTTGATTGTAAGACTTAGCCGTTCTTCTGGGTCCTTAGCCTCATTACCAACTCCTTCATCTTCTTCCTCCTTATCTGCTTTATTGACCAAGCTCTCGCGGAGTCGCAAGCAGGTAGAAAGGTTTTGTGCTTCTTTGGCTATGTCGTCAATAGAAGTATTGATGGTGGAAACCATTTGCACAGTCTGGAATCGCCGCTTGGAACTACCGTTTAAAGCGTTGTCCGCACGCCTGATGTTGATAGCCGTGGGGAGGACGGAGATTTCGGGGGCGCTCTCTAGGGACTTGCGGCGACGGGCATCTTCTTGGGCGCCTCGCATTTTCTCATCGTAGTATTCTCCGTCAGAGTCATCGGTCGCGTGCGAGTGCGGCGATTCGCGGGTTGTCGACCTAGTTTCTGATATAGTGTCGACTTTTGGGGATTCGGGGACTTTTGCGGATGATTTGCTTGCTGATTGTTGCTCCTCTGCGTTCTCAATATCCGAGGGGACTTCCTGTTCATGTTCCACTTCGTTCTCCGAGTCTATTTGCTCAGACACGCTAACTGCCTTTCCCCCTTGCAACGGTCGCCCCTCGTCGCCCGCCTCAGCAATTTCCTCGTCATCATATTCTTCGTCTATCGACATCCTCCTCGCTGCCCCAAAGAATGAACTAGCCGGTCTAGGAGAATCACTAGGTTTTCTCGTTTGGCTTGCCTGGCCAGACAATCCCGGTCCTCCAAAACGCTGACTCAAGGTGCTTCCAAAAGTAGGGAGATCACTCTTTTCGCTACCCTCTTCCTCATCCCCATTCTCGCGACTGCTTGGGCTCTCAAGTCTCGGCCGCTTTGAACTTCTGGCTCCGATAGAACTCGTGACAGTGTGATCGTCACCAATCGTAATAGTGGCCATCCCAACAGGACTATATCTTGGCCGTGAGCTGCGTGGTGTGCTACTGGGGCCGCTCTGCATCAGTTTCGAAGGTGATGGGAGAGCTGGTATAGCCTCCTGATGATCTCGACGACCGGGCTCATCATATGTCCTTTTGACATGTGGAGCGAGTTGGGCTTGAGCCATCTGTTCGTTGAATGCTGCTACAGCAGGGGGTGGTTTGTAAGTATGACGGGTGGAGGCAGGCGTCTCATCGTCATCGTCATCATCAGGCACAGTGTCGTTTTCAGCTGCATCGCTTTGACGAGCTTCGGATGATGTTCGGGAGGTGATGCGCTCCCTTCCTTCTCTAGAGAGCATTTCTGCCAGCCTAGCTTTACCCTTCGAGATCTCCGTCGAGTTAGCTCGAGAGGTTTTTGAAGCTGGAGCTTTCTCTGTAGCTCGATCTTCTGTTTTCTGCCCCAGCCAGTTGCTCAGCAAGTTAGGTTTGGGGGTGTTGCTATCTCGCTTTCCCTTCCCTGATGATGCTGGTATTCTAGAAGAGCGGTCCATAGACTCAGAGCGGCGTGGGACCTCTTGGCTGTCATCGTCGGAAGCACTGTCCGCGTTTTCAGATGCGTCATCACCTTCTACCGGTGTTTTTGAGGGTCCTGCTCCCTGGCTCAGACTGTCCCGAGTTATCGTAAGCTGGCGATAGGCAGGCTGTTTAGGAGCCGGAATTTGAGAAATGGGCATGCTATGATCTTGCGACTCAAACAACGCCGTAAGAGAAGTCTTCAATCTTTCAAGCATGCGGGCTTGGTCATGGAGAAGTATAGTCCTCTTGTCCGGACTGACATTCACATCATAGAGATGGGTATCCAGTTCGATGTTGCAGAAGATGAAAGGTGTCTGGGAATTGTTGTGGGTCTTGTAGACCTCATTGAAGGCCTTTGCAACTTGTGGTAGCCCACACGGCCGCGAGTTGACAAAAAACATCTGTCTATCAGGAGTTTGACGACTCTCTCCCACTGTTGGTTTGGAAATATGACCTATGATTCTGATGTATTTTGTGCCGCCATCCTCCTGCGTACTCCATCGCTGGCTAGGACCACTGGTCGCTTCTAGCTCAAGATTGAGATTGAAAGGCAGAAGCGCAGCCAGTGTTTTCGTCCCAAACACATTCACGATGTTTTCACGGGTGGTAGGGTTTCCTTTGGTCGAGAAGAGGGTAGTCTTCTTTCCTTTGGCAGCCTGGTGGGTAACGGAGAATTTGATGCCAGTCTGTATGCAGGCATATTGACTCAGAACACCAACAACACGATTCCACTCTCTTTTGATATTCCGCTCCAGCTCTCGTCTTCGAACGGGGAGGTTCTTGAACAGGTTCTCGATTGTGACAGTCGTGCCTTTCTGAGCTGCCACGACCGATTTGCTCTTCAGCTTCCCTGTCGTCTCGAATTCGAGCTTCGTCCCTTTGGGAGCTTCCGAAGCCGTACATGTGGCAATCGTCATATGCGAGAGAGCGCATAATGAGGACAATGCCTCTCCGCGGAAGCCAAAGGTATGGAGCGTGGTGAGGTCCGAGTAGGTGGACAGCTTCGAGGTATGGTGCTTGAGGGCTACCGTCTCGTAGTTCTCGGGTGTGATACCATCGCCATTGTCCTGAACTTCAATCAAGTCAAGGCCTTGGTTTTTGAAGCGAACCTCAATTGACGTCGTTCCGGCATCGAGACTGTTCTCGACGAGCTCTTTGACGACCGAGCATAGATCGACAATGACTTGACCCGATTGGATTTGATGCACCTAGCAATACTCGGTCAGAAGTGCCTCTCTAAATCGAGGACAGTCAATAGCTTACTGACTGGCCCTCAATGGGCTTTATGGTGGCCATGACAACATGTTGAAGTTGCGATGGGGAAATGGAAACGCGGATGCATTTTGAGGACCGCGATCGCGTAAAGCACCTAGCTTTATCGATAAGAGCTGGATAGGAAGGCGCCCCTCGCTTCGCGCACACCGAGCAATGACATGTACTGGACGAAGTCCTCACATCACTGCTTCACCATCAAAACACTCAGGACGCATCCTTGTGAAAAACAAACGTCGAAATTTCATAAAGCACCCATATGGAGTGCGCCCAGCTCGGGCATCTTAGCCGGAAAAGTACAACAGTAGCAGGCGCATTTCGGGCCTTGCAATCCTGGGGGCAACCGCCCAACACCGCCTACCCAGTTCGTGTATCTCCAGCTCTTTCCTTCTTCGCGAATATGGAATAAATCATCGCTCCTTGCTCCCTCGCCATGCCTTGAACTTCGCTCTCAAACTAAACCATCATACAACGACAGAGCGGAGACGATAGTCTCGTCGCGCTTGGAACCTTCCTTGAATTCCTCCATGTCCAGCGATCCGTTCTCGTCTTTGTCCATCATGCGGAAGATCTTCTTGACGCGCTTCTCAGGGGTGTCTTCGTCTTCGGGGAGCTTGACCATGGAGCCGACCTGTGCGGTGGAGATGTATGAGATTAGTGCGTAAACCACAAGGAGGGAGTTCGAGGGAATCGGAGAGAGATGGATCAGAGTGACATACCATCTTGTAGATAGCTTCCACAATTGCCAGCATCTCCTCGTAGCTGATCTTGCCATCACCATCAATGTCGTACAGCTGGAAAGCCCAGTCCAACTTGTCCTCCATCTTCCCGCGGGAAGTAACGGACAGGGCGCAGATGAATTCCTTAAAGTCGATAGAGCCGGACTTGTCGCTGTCAAAGACGTTGAAGACGTAGTCTGCGAACGAGGACGGGTCGCCGAAGGGGAAGAACTGCCGGTAAATCTTCTGAAACTCCTCCTTGGTGAGCATACCCGAAGGGCAATCCTTCAGGAATCCTACCCGGCGAAAACGGTGTCAGTGAGTGAGGGGTGAGGGGGTGCGGGGGTACTCACCCTTGTACCATTGCTGCAGCTCCTTCTTGTCGAAGTGGGTGGATCGCTGGAGCTCATTGAGCTGGTCCTGGGAGAGCTTGGATTGGCTGTAATTACACTTGTTAGCTTGGTATTCAGTCCCAGAGTTTATTTTGTAACAATTCTGGTCCAGCTTGGCAAGCTGAAGTTTCGCAAGTCCTCAAGACTATCCCAAAAACTGTTTTGGAGAAGAGAACATCACCTGTCTGGGTTCTCGGGGTCGGCGTCCTTGGGCTCCGGCAGGTACTTGGGATTTTCGAAGACGAAGATCTCACACGAGAAGAAGTCGAACTTGAGGTCGAAAGCATTCCATTTCCTGTGTTTGGCCCAGCGACCCACGACAACGGCACTAGAGGCGTGGTGAATGGCCATCAGGGCGTACTTGACGACACTAGTGTACACGTCCAGCTCCTGCTCCTTTCGAGTCAATCCCAGGTAGGGCAGAGCGGCCAGCTGAGCGGGTGCCCTGCGAGACTTGCGACCATGGTTCCACTTCATGTCGACCAAGCGAGGGATCATGCGCTGCTTCATGCGGGGGGGTTTGTGCTTCATGGCGGGGGGAGGGTTTTCGGGGATGGTAGCAGGAGGCTTGTCAAAGCGATTGAGCCACTTTGGCAGATGTCGCTTTTGCACAGGCAACATGGTGTCCGGAGCGTGCGACATGGTGGGCTTGTCGTCGAGTCGGCTTGGGTCAAAGACGTTGTTGTTGTGGAGGTCGTCGCGGGTCTCGTGGGAAGCTCCTCAGGATATCCTCTAAGCGTCGTCGCCGAGATTCTCCATGATGTCGTCGCCGAGACAGTAGTCCCTGAGGCGCATCACAGCCGGCCTCCATGGTGGTTTCGATACCTCGACAGGCCCCCAATCTCGTAGAATTTAGGAAAAGTTTCACTCACGATTTACCCATGTTGACTATTCACGACGCAACTGCTAAATGTCTCGGTGGTATATCGTCCAGCACCCAGTTCAATGTGAGCGGGAAAGGCTGATTGCTTCACAGGTATATCGATTGTTATTCGAAGGACGGTCGAATTTGTTTCTAGGAGGGAGTCCGCGTCAGTTAGGCGATGTACGACGACCAGTGCAAAGAAAGGGCACTCTACAGCAGAGGCGCGAAGTGAGGCTCAAGTCACGATGCGACGGCGCAATGGACGGGTACTGGTAAGCTCGTAGGGTATTCGCGAGAGAGAGGCTTATTTACAGCCGTGATGCCTAGGAAGAATGACCATCAGAATCAGCGTGGTGTTGGCAATCGGAGGAGATTGAGGTTCTTGGTGGTGGTCGAGAAGGTTCGAGGGGCGTTTCAGCGGCAGGCCGGCACGACAATGATGCGGCCTCGAGGCACGCCGTGTAGGAGAGGCTTGGATTTAGGTACCCTGGGCTAGTTGAGAGAGGTAGAGTGGCTTACATACGGACAGCAGATCAGTGGCATGAGGACTTGCAGCAACACACAGCTTTGGTGGGGGGCACAGCTCCAGCGACGTTGGCGATCGGGGCGAGGGGTTATATCGGCAAATACTGACTAGACCAAGGCACGCCGAGCGCCCTTCACCATTGAGGCTGTGCCCACTTTATTGTACAAAGCAACGGCGGCTGACTTGCAAGCCATGAGGCCGAAGGCGCCACGGCGCTTAGCATTGAATAATGGCGAGGGATCAGCACGACGGACTGCCCGTCCGAGCAGCTGAGAAGCTTCGTGATGTTGGCCATGCGACGCCTAAGGGCCCGTCCCAGGAAACGGGGATCGTGGGCAGTGGAACATCAATCTCCCGCGACACGGATGCATGAACTACTTGAAGCAACCTGATAAGAGCGGACACGTCGAATCGAAGACAGCGCATCGCAAGCCTCGTGGATCGAGTCCGGGTCACTCTCTAGATCTTGGGACGGATGCTCCGCCCGTTTGTTCGGTGTCAAGGAAGCTCTGGTAGCCGTAACAGAGTTCAATGTTTCTGAGGGCTGCCGGCTGCGTCATGCTGGACGAAACTTTGAATTTGTTCGCACGAACATTCGAGATAGAATGTTGCGGAACTTTCAGTCATTAATCGTAATTCTCTGCCTGAAATCCTACTGGGCCCAGTCTTCCTCGCGGAGGCTGATTCAGGGGCAAAAGTGAAAAGGGGCAGAGTACAAGGGCGCAGCTTCAGTCTGTCGGCTCAACTTCAGGCCTCCAAGGAAGAACACCACATAAACTCAAGAACTTCACTTTCCATTTTGCAGGCACGTGACACCGCGAGATCTGAATTCCCGCTAAGCTAGCCCCCGTGCGGCGGGAGCCAAAGCTCGAGCGCGGCCGGCTGCGCGCTTCCTTCCTGTCGATCACCCAAACTTTCGGTTTGCTGGATTCGCATTTCACCCTCGCTGTCCACAACATTGAAACTCGCCTTCTCCAAACTTGAAGTGCCAATTCCTGCAACAGTCCCGCTTCCTTCACCATCGTCCGCGCACCGCAAAGATGGACAAGGTAATCGATGCCTCCTTCGAAAACCTCGAAAAGGCCCTCAGCACCCTAATCAACTCCCTTGCAACCTACAACCCCAACCCCGCCGCCGCCCACTCCCTCGTCGCCGCCGACGCCTCCCTCAACACCACTCTCGGACAACTCTCCCAGCACCAGAGCAACCACGCACGCATCCAATCCCTGCGCGCCACCTCTGCCGCCCTGGACACGCAAATCCGCGACACCCTCACCCTGCTCGTGCAAACGCGCCAGGAACTCCTCAACGCCCCCGCCACCGAATTCCCCGCCACCACCAACCCCGTGAAATACAACGAACTCCTAAGCTATGCTCGACGAATCGCAAAATTCACCGTTCCACCTACGTATCGTGAAAATCCAGATGCGCCGAAACAGAGCGATGGCGATGCGCAATCTGTCCAACCCACACAGCAAAGTGAGGGATTAGCGCAGCAATCGCAAGTGCAAACAAACGGCAACGCTACACCCATCGCACTTTCAAATGGTGCCGGGGTTGCCTCGAGTCGCGCAAACAGCGTATCAACCCCCATGGACCTCGACACCACCTCTGCAACACCCGGTCCCAATGCTGCTGCTGATTCACAAGCACAACCCAAGCCCACCGACCTCCCCGAAGCCTACGCCAAGTGGCTCGACCCCAGCTCCGAAACGCCATTTTTCCCTTGGCCCACCGAAGATGTGATCCGACGGGGCGCACTCGCGAGTATCCAGATCTTGGTGGACCAGGGGATTGATCCGGCGACGTTTGATCCGGAGAGGAGTGCGGAGTTGGAGGCGGCGCGGAAGGCGAAGGAGGAGGAGGAGGATAGGCTTAGGGCGGAGGCGAGGCAGAGGGAGGAGGATCAGCGGAGGGTGGAGATGGAGAGGAGGAGGAGGGAGAGTGGTGCTACGGGAGGGCCGGAGCAAGGGGCGAGGGAGGAGAAGCCGAGGGTTTTTACTGGCTTGGATTTGTTGGATGATGAGGATGAGGATGATTAGGGGGTATTTGAGGTGTTTAAGGGGTTTGGGGATATTCGCAAGACATAAGAACTTGAGATGGGAATCGCTAAATCGCATACAGTTCAACCCTACCTTATTCAAGATAGCTCTGCCGCCGCTTTAGTTGTTTTCTTTAATAGCTACCAGGTTTGGGATTTATTACCAAACAAAGATGACACCATACCCTTGAGCCATCACTCCAATTTGTTACAAACTGTTGTTGGGATTGTGTATATGTACCGAGGATCTAGGTAAGGAGAGTTCTGTTCTGCTGCCGTCATTGGGCTGGTGTTCTTGATTCCTCACAGACTAAGGAGTCATACTCACTCCCTAGTTCTTTTTTCTTTTGTGAAATTCCACGCCCTATCTCGCTGTTCATATGTCACTCAGGCAAGTCACATCTATGTGCATATCGGAGATAATCCCCTCGCAGTCGTTACACCCTAGGTCATTTCCTCTGTGATCGACAAGTGGAGAAAACATAAAACACTTAGAGGATCATCATGAATTCCTGCACGTTTTCACTGCCCATTCATGTTCCCCACCGAAACGAACTAACTAACCAAGGAGGTCGACGCCTCTTCTCACTCCTTAACTCCACAGTGCATCTATCTAATACACGTACCATGTTGTTTGTGATTTTTTCTCTCTCGCAGAGAAAAACGCTAAAGCCCGAAATCATCTCGTCTCATCCTATCATACACACGCAGCCTGCTTTCGGCAGATGCTGAATTGAGTCTCGACTCAGTTTGCAGTCAAGCTTTTACTTGTTGGTCCCCCCTGACTGACTTGGCCTTCGAGGCTCTTTCTGCCTTCCGGGCCCATGGTTCATGGCGAACCACGCTTTGTTTCGAACTGACTGTGGTGAAAGTCAGATGCGATCTAGTCGATCTTGATTGAGCCATAGATCTTCATCACAAACAGCCAGCTGGCAAAGAAGCCGATTGAGCCTACACACACGCATTAGAAAACTTCCAATCCGTATCGCCAAGTCCAGAGACCTTGGTACGAAAAAGGGGCAAAGGAAGCGTTTCGACTCACCAGTAAGAATAAAAAACAAAAAGCTAATCAGCGCACTATACCCAATATACAACACACTCCCCGCCAACCCGCCCAACTGCAACTTCGTAACCCAATACCCCAACGCATTCAAAAACACATAACCAGCGCTCGCTCCCGCAGTAAAGAACGCTCTCCAATGCCAGTGGTAATTCTCACTACAGAGCAAGAAATACACCATGAGCACAGTGACTGCGGCACACGTGATTACCATGAGACCGTAGCAGAGGAATAGAAAGCCGAACATGTAGTAGACTTTGGAAAACCAGATGCTGCTCATGATGAAGTAGAGCTCGACGAAGATGGCGCCGAAGGGAAGGATGCCGACGAGGAGCATGGAGGGGAGGGGCTTGAGGTAGGTGGTGGAGGGAGGGATTTGGCGTGGGATTTGGTTGGTGCGGACGGGGGGTGTGAGGGCGGGGGATTTGAAGCCGAGGTAGGAACCGAGAAACGACAAAGGCACGGAGATGGTGAACCAGATGGCGATGATTACCAACATGGTAGTGAATGGCACAGCGCCGGATGATTGTTTCGCCCAGAGGAATAGGTTCAGTAGGAAGAATGTGCTGAAAACGATGCCTGGGACAAGAAGGGGCGTGAGCACGATGTTCATCTTCCAGGATTCACCGCCGAGGGATTTGTAGGCGCGCGAGGAGACGTAGCCACCGATGGAGCCGAAGAGCGTGTAGAGAAGGATCATAATAGTGGTTAGGGAGCCGCGGTTACTGGGGGAGAGGAAACCGAGAAGCGCGAAGGCGATGGTGAAGCCGGTCATGACGAAGAGTTGTGCGCCGTTTCCGAGGAATATGGAGAGGATCAAGGGGTTCTTGGGCGTGCGGAAGACGTCGCCGTGAACTAGTTTCCAGCCAGAGTCTTCCTGTACACCGTCTTCGACCGCTGAGGTTCCGGAGAGATCGTCCAGGTTGATCGAGTCGAGGCGGTTATAGCGGGTGATATCTTTCTTTAGGGCGCGGACGAGGGTGGAGATCACCATGATGCAGAGGGAGATCACGATACCGGCGGACATGACGAGCGAGAACCAATGGATCTTGGGGTCGAATACGTGCAGGTATTTGTCCCAGCGGGTTGCCCAGACGGTGGGAGATGGGCGCCAGTAGACGCCGTATGTCCAGGTCACAACCGATTCTCCTCTCTCGCTCAGAACAAGGCCGTTCTTCGGATCGCCGCAGTCTGGCTCTCCGTCTACAATCTTCGCATCGGCGCGCGAAGAAGGCTGTACGATAACTCCAACGACTCGCAATTGGTCCGGCGCAAACTCATGGTAGTCGATGAGGATATCGTAGTGATTGTTCAAGTACGGGTCTTTCCCCCGGTAATCTCCCAAAGCGAACCCCTGTCCGTAGAACTTCGTATGTGTCGTCTCGTCCTCGATCAGTTGTCCGGCAGGCAGTCCATCAACCAGCCAATTCAAGTTAAAATCTTGTGCTATGCGCTTGTTGATGAATACGGCGCTTTTGGGGTCTATCTTTTTCTCGGCGCATAATGCTTTGCACGATTCGTTTACGCCCATCTTCAGTTCGAAGGGGGAGGTCATGATTCTGTCGCCGAACAATATGCTCCCCAAGCTTTCGGACACGGATTCGGGGCCATTTTCTGGCCGGCAGAAGTGGAATGCCGGGTAATAGTAGTTGAAGGGCGTTAAGGATCGCAGTCTGCCGTCGACCTCGGACGAGACGGCTGTCAGTCGGTTGACGTTTAGAGGAACTTTGTCCCCAGGCGCGTATGTGGTTGGCGCAACACCGGGGAGGTAGAAGGCTGATGCGGGCGAGGCCAGCAGAGCAGCGAGGAGGGCCGAGGACGGCAGAAGGTCTAGTAATCGCATGTTGAGGAGTGGCGAAGAGGAGCGGCAAGAAAGGGGTCCCTTGGGTTCGGGGTCGTACACCGGTGCCTCAAAAGGCGCGCTCAGAAGAGTGATTCCAGGGGTTGAATAGCAAGTTGGGGGTACAATGGAATTGAAGATCCAGCAGATGTCGGGCGGTCAGTTTCACGGCGGGTGAAACTTTTTGTGGCTTAGGATGTGGCGGATCGCGAGTAACGGCGTCCGAACCAGACGACTCGAAGAAGGGCTCTTGAGGCCAAGTCGTGCAGTGTGAGCTTCGCAATTTGCTGAAGGTTGCGCGGATTGAGTGGAACCGCGACGTAGCCTTGCCGATTTGTTACCTGCCGCCAAATGTCAAGGTCCCTATGTGGCTCGGCGGAGCGGCGGAAATGATTTTCCGTGCCCGAACTTTCTGCTCCACCAGAAACTTTTGATTTTCGTGGAAATTAAGAGACCGCTTTTTCTACATCCGCTTCTGCGCACCAGAACAATGGCTGTCGAAACCTCTTTGCCAGCACTGCTGGATACTTTGACGCAGTCTTTGACTTCTGCGACTTCTACGGCACCCGAGTCCTCCGCAATACTCCCACCGAAGGACGGCATTTCTTTGCTCGACGTCAAAAACGAGCTTCTACTGTCCTATCTACAAAATTTGGTGTTTCTGATCATTTTGAAGCTTCGACACCGAGGCAATGGCACAGAAGACGGAAATACTGTCGACGATGACACTGTAGTCAAGAAGCTTGTCGAGTTGCGCGTGTACCTCGAAAAGGGTGTTCGACCGCTGGAAGGACGCCTGAAATATCAAATCGACAAAGTTCTGCGGGCTGCCGATGATGCCGCCAGGCCTGCTGCACCAGTCGCCAACGGCGTGACTAAGAAGGCCAAAACTGGCTTCGAAAGCGATGCCGAAGAGAGCGACGATGCATCCGACAAGTCCGAGGACGAAGAAGCCGACTCCGATGATGGTGGCGTGGGTCTGAAGGCCAACGAAATCAACGATCTCCAATACCGCCCCAACCCAGCTGCCTTCATGAAGCTTTCCAAGGGTGGTGCGGAAGAGCAAGAGACAGCAGATGCCAAGGATGGCGTCTATCGCCCACCCCGTATTACTGCTACAGCCATGCCCACCACTGGCCCCCGCGAGAAAGCCGAGCGCAAACCCCACAAATCTGCTATTCTCGAAGAATTTGTCAGCACCGAGCTATCTTCCGCCCCTGTTGCTGAGCCCAGCATAGGAACCACGATTGGGTTCGGTGGTCGCATGTCCAAGTCTGAGAAACAGAGAAGAGAAGAGGCTGAGATCCGCGAGTATGAAGAGAAGAACTATGTCCGTCTTCCGACCGCGAGCAAGAAGGATAGGGCGAAGAAGGACGCCAGACAGCAGGCTGGATATGGTGGTGAGGAATGGAGAGGATTGGGTGAGGGCCTGGATCGCATTGAGAAGTTGACGCAGAGGAAGGGGGGTAATGCGAGGAGTGCGTTGGAGAAGAGTAGGAAGAGGTCTGTTGAGGATGGACCGAGGGATAGTGGGATGGCTGAGGGTCACGGCTTCGCGAAACGACTGAAGACGTTGAACAAGGCGGCGAACAGGACTCATTCGAAGAAGAAGGACTAGGGTACAGGGAGAGCCATGTTCCGGAATGGTGGCAATCTATGGACACCACTATGTTGGCGCCCTGAGTTGTCAAAAACAAAGCACAATTAGCGAATCGAAAAACGCGTTTCCGATGTTCGACTGCACCACATTTCCTGCGATTAGCGGTATTGTCACGATACTTCCTGTCATTTTCATATTGCCTGCAATTCCGTTCACATTCGTAACCACATGCTTGGTGGTCTCAGATGCTCGTTCGAAGGAGCCGGATCCGAGAGCTGTTCAGATGATGATCACCAAAATAGAGTCAAGCACTGAGGGAGCCCGTGTAAAAAGCGGCTGCTCCTGTTGATGACACAATTTGCGTTATGGTATCTGATGAACAATACGACTCTTTTCCCTTGTCTCCTTCAATGTTTCTATGCGTTGGGTAGAGCCAGCGTACGAGTGCAAGAGCCAGCCTTCGATCAATTGAATTGCTTCAATCATTTGACTCGTTCTGGCCATGCTGACTTATTTCCAATTGTATCATTTGCTTTCAATTACAGTGGGATGACAAAGCCTAAAGGTCTGCACCCCCTTTCTGAATGCAATCCATGTGTGGCAGTGGTTTGAATGTACGTCAGTTTTTCAGTTTGAAATTTCCTAATCCCTTGGAATTATTCTTAGTTGGAGATTGGTTGCTGGCTCGCCTTCACTTTGTGATGGTTGCTATATAAGACACAATTGCTGAAGTATTTGCAATCGGATCGAGGCCTAGGTGGCGCAGCTATTGAGTTCGATGCGGCCTTGCTGCCAACAATTCTTTTTTTCTTGCGATTCTAAATGTTTGACCGGCGAACATGTTGGCAGCTGGACGGAAACAGACTTGAGAATTGTTACGGTTTTGGGGGATATCCCTAAACAATGGGGATATTCCCAATCACCAGGGAGATTCCTAACTTTTGTAAGGGACTTCAGACTTTTGTCGCATAGCTCTCTATATTACTCGTGTGCACCCAATTTGCTTTCACTTATTTGTCCAGTGCATTTCACTTCTCCCTATTGTCCGACAAATGCTATGCACGATCAGGTTCAGCGATTCGCAACTCTCAATGGCGGAAGTATTGCCCCCAGAATGTGCGAAGATGCAGCTTGGAGGATATATACCATAATTGGTGAACAGTTTTCGAATCAGCAGGCGGGGCGGCGCAAAATCCTATGTCAGTCATTCTTAGCTCCGGTAAACCTCTGATTCACAGCGTCCGTTTGTTTTTTGTCAGGTTCAAGTCCCGGACCTTTCAGGTACGAATGATTTCATTTTTGCAATTCGAGGTGGTGCTGTTGTGTGGTTCCGAGAGTGTGGACTTTCCATGGTTCGGGAGGTTGAGATTCCAGGGTTGTGACAAGCTTCTGCGCTCAGACTACGACTTAAGAGTATTCTCGAGGACTAGAAATTTTTGCATATTTAAAAACCTTCCAGTTACTCAGAATATTTTTGGATACTTGATATATTCTCAATTATTGGGGATATTCCGAATAACTGGGGATGTTCTGAATTACTGGGAATATTCTGATTTACTGGGAATATTCTCAATTACTCGGAACTTCTTGAATTATTGGGAATAGTCCTAGTTCTTCGGAGGATCCAGGGTGAGCGTCCAAGAATTATCACCGCGTCGAGGTTCCACCGTTCCGGGGTTGCAACAAGCTTCTGCCAAGGAATCCGACAGGCGGGAACTGACCCCTCGATCTGCAGGGCCAGACGACCCTGAGTCTGTCATTATGTCATGATTGTCTCAACAGAGCATAGTGACGTCGAGAACCAATCATGGGTGCGATGTTCCTGCAAAGACCTGCTTTGACGTTGCTGACTGACGGCTGGGCTCTTCTTTCCAGGAGTGTGAGCTGCACTTTATTGCTAAAACTTGCTAACTGCCCCTCACTGACCTTCAAGTTCCTCTTCATCATCCCTAAGAACACACTTGAGCTGCTAACCTCTGGAGAAGTGCTGGACTGACAATTGCGTCTACGACTTGCTTCAACAACAACCTGAATACGCTCAAGCCTGTCCATATCACCACCATGGCAGACCCAAGTCCCGCCTCCACGGCCGACTTCGATGCCAGTGCCACCGCCCTCAAACACCTCACCACTGACGCCGAGAACCACAATCAGCCTCCCACCTCTCACATCCACGGCTCCTCGACCTCCGCCTCAACCCACGCCTGGCTCGCCAAAATAATCCCCCCCTCGACCCTCGAAAATCTCGAAGACCGCTTCCACCTCGGCAACTATGTCATTGACCGTTCCACCGGCGAGAAATCGTTCGAGCCCATGAGCGTCTACGTCCGCCTCGGTATGCACTTATTATACTACGGCAGCCAACAAGAAAAGGCCCTACACTGGGAAAAGACACTTGAATTATTGAAAGAGCAGTCGGAGAAAATGGGAAAGGAGTATGATAGTCCGGAGAGCAAGAATCATATCATGCCGTTCATTGAGAGTTTTAATCTTATGCCTGGTATGGCGGAGATGGTAAAGTCGGATCCGAATGATTATGCTACGTTTAACGAATTTTTCGGACGCGAGATTAGGGAGGATGCTAGGCCGATTGCTGAGCCTGAGGATGATGGCGTGACGAGGTAGAGTCTTCCCCGCCGAACATCTTAAAGATTATCCCCTTCATCCACTGACATAGATGATATTACAGCTCACCAGCAGACTGCCGCCTCACAGCCTTCCAAACCATCGATCTAGCAACCAAATACTGGATCAAAGGCTACGGCTTCACAGTCGAGCGACTCCTGGGCGATGACTCCGAACTAGCGTCGCAATTCGACGGCGGCAGTATCGTAATCGCGCGTCTGGCACCACAAGACTACCATCGCTGGCACAGCCCCGTATCCGGCAAAGTTCTCAGCATCAAAGACATCCCCGGCGCCTACTACACAGTGAATCCACAAGCTATCAACGAATCTGGCACGCTTGATGTGTTTTGCGAGAACAAGCGTAGCGTGATGATTGTGGAACGATCTGGAACTGGGAGCAAGGTGGCGGTTATTGCTGTGGGCGCGATGTTGGTGGGGAGTATTAAGTATGTTGATGGTGTGGAGGTTGGGGCGGAAGTGAGGAGAGGACAGTGTTTGGGGGCGTTTTATTACGGGGGGAGTACGGTGATTGTGCTTTATCCGAGGGGCGAAGTGGCGTTGGATGAGGATTTGGTGAGGAATTCGGAAGCGGAGAAGCCGTGTGAGACGATTGTGAAGGTTGGGTGGAGGGTTGGGGGCAGGGGAGGGGTAGACGGCTGATGCGAGGGAGGAGATGGCGGGGGTTTGAGCATGGCTTTTCCTTGAGATAGGACTCGGGAGAGATTAATCGGGTCGCAGACTTCGGGACTCGCGATGAATAGGAGCTCTACTATGGCTTTCAAGACCTACAAAGGACGGGTTGACATTTCAACCATCTTGAGTTTCCTTTCCTTTCAAACTCTAAATTCGGTGTCTACAGTATCTCTTGTTCCGTATTTTGTCCCCTCTTCACTCCTTAACAATGCGGGAATGTTATTTCTAGCTTCTTCCTCTCTCTCGCGCAAGTGCAAACAGGGTGTGGGAAACTAAAAGGGAAAAACTAAAACTTAAGTTTAAAACTTAAATTTCTAACGAACTACGGACCCCTCTAGTTTAGTTGGAACTAAACTATATATCTCTAAGTTCCTAGTTTTCAAGTTTCCCACACCCTGAGTGCAAATCCCTTCCCTTCACGCCAAATTATCCTTCTACTTCTGTGACTTATCACCGATGCGCACACACCGGTCGACTTGGTGGTCTTTCCCTCCAGCCATTCTTGCTCTTCCGCTCAACAGCGCCATTCTCGTGCGGCCATACTCCTTTTCTTCACTAGATCTTCACCAATGTGCACATACCGGTTGGTTAGTCTGTCATTCTTTTCTTCCGGCTACTTTTGCGCTCTTGCCCGAAAATGTCGATCTTTGTGCAGCTATATCTTTCTCCTTCTCCAATTTTTACCAATGCCCTACACGTAATACAGTCGAAGAGACTTCGACCATTATGGCAACCACCGGGCCACCCGCGAAAGACGTGTTCCGTCCACTTGGCTTTCTTTACCTCTAGCTATCATTGAAAAATGAATACCCGCTCGAAGATGTCGCTCTCATGCTACTGCGTCTTTCTCGTTCTCTAATCCCTTTACCACCGTCAATCCAAGGCTTCGTTTCTCTTTTATGACTCGACTTTATCAGTCACTCCCAACTCGAAGAGTGTCCTTAACATACCCAAGGGCAACAACAGAAACGGGAAAAGCTTTCAGGATCACAGTCACGTGTTGCCAAAACGAATAAGTCGTCGAGCACGCTGCCAGACTCGGTACGGGATAGCTTGATACTGCCACCAAAGGCTTCCGCACAACCTTTCATTGAGAGCTGCAGAAGTAGGGAGAGATTAGGGAGAGGAACTTTTAGGAAGTCCTTGTGGATATATACAATGTTGCGCTGAAAGCTTGAAAAGCAGCTCACATCGACATCTGGTAGGAACCAAGGTAAATGTCAAAGCGAAAAGCTGCTTCACTACTACCAATCAGCTTCACCAGTTCACACAGGATCCCTTGATTCACCTCACACTGGACCTCACAGATTCGGCTAAGTCGGCTCCTGGCCCTGCGGTCTGCGCTCTCCTACAAAAGAGCTCAACCAACCTCCTCTTCTTTCTCTTCCCCATTCTACCAAACGCGCTGGTGGACCCTGCAAGAGGTGCGCCAGCCCCGGGACCAAGAACAAGAAGTCCAAGGGTTGTGTGACACTTGCCGGCTACATGGCTGGCAAGGGGGACCAGCTGCTGCCACCTATCCTGCACTTCCCCGCTCTCGCCGACGATACTGACATGGCCACCGACAGGAATAAGGAGGAGCTCGCAGACCTTGGTTTTGAATCGGGTTTAGGGCTGCTGTCGGGGCGACGGTCGCTGCGATGACGACGTCGTTTATCGCCGTCGTCCTCGCAATGGTCGTGTCTCGGCAGGCTCGGAGCGGTCGTCGTTCCAACGGCAGTTTGTGCACTTGGCGGTCTGGAGAAGAGAAGGAGAGGAGGTTGTTTGAGCCTTTTTATAGAATAAGGCAGACTGCGGGGCGTGGAGCCGAGTTGGTGGGGTCTCTTTAAAGTGAGTCAGGGGATCTTGGGTGGACTGGTGAAGTTGATAGGTATAGTGAAGTTATGAACCACCCTATATTATGGAAGTTTTTGGCGCAACTGGTTCGATTGTAACGTAAAGCTGGTGAAAATCTCAACTAGCCAGCACTTCGGCGTGTCAGTGTCCCAGGAAGAAATCGACCATCTTGCCCGTCCTCGGCGTCGTCCTCGGCGTCGTCGTCGACAACGAGTGTCGATTTGTTCTTTTGGTAACCTGGGCTCCCGCATCGCGGCGTCTCTGGGATAGGGGAAAAGCTTTTGGTATGGGGAGCAACAGTCATGAAGATGAACACTGAACAGCTTGTCGTTCACGCCGGACGCTACTGGTCTGGTTTGATCATAGGACTATGTCTTCATACAAGCCCCGGAAGGACAAGGTGGTCCATCTCTTTCTGGGTCACTGGCATGCGATTGTGGGCAATACCGAAAGTGCTGGGTGCCGACTATCTCAGGCCGCGACCGGGCCCCTTTTTTGACGAGCTTTGAAAGCCCCTTATTCCATATCTCTTTCGAGCTAAGCACTTTGTAGCTAGCCTTTGTAGTGTAGAGCTTTACTCTTGGTTTACAGCTAGCTACTAATATTGTAGCTAGCTCCACTTATAATCTACCTACATCGATTTCTACATTTCAGACCCTTGGCAGTATCGTATATCAATTGTGACTGAGTCAATGGTCATGTAATGCGGTCCTAGAACCAACTAGATAATGTACAAAAAGCATCAACGAAATATCTCAGACTGTTTCGACATACTGGTGAGCCAATTGCCATATTCCAAACACTCGCATCCTTCCTTTCCAACTCAATAGACCAAGAACCAACATCGCATAGTCTGGAAGCCCTGCCATCCCAGGAGACTTGAGAAATTGGGAAAAGCATCTACCACGTCACGGGCCGAAGCCTAAAATACCAGACCATTAGCGCTTCATCCAAGACCCAAGTATCTAGCACCTAGGTAAGCATCCAACGTACCAGCCCATCATCCACTAACACATTTGTACGAAACAATTCTGTCGCCATTGCCGAAACTCGCGCAGGTGTCAAATTCAGTTAATGAAATACGAAACATGAATTGTGATCTAATTCAATTGATGGGATACAGTGTCAGCTGGATGATATTCATCACATCGATTCTGGGAGATCGTGCTGCAACAGAGACTTGAAATCAGAAATTTTCATGACCCAGGTTTTCGACTTCAATCGATGCTGGGCGGTCGAAGTTTCCAGAAGAGTCACCCGAACGTCACTTTGTCAAGGAATCGTGTAGTAATAATTTGAGTTACTTGGCTAGGAACGTGCTGGAAAGTCGCTTAATTGTATTTAAACCAAATACTAGCCAACGCCCAGTCTGACGGTAAAGAGGCTTAGAGCTTTTAAGCCTTTTCGGCCAAGAACCTTCTCAATCATCGGAGAGTTTCATCGATCACTCGGACCTTGATAGTAACTGAAATCTCCCCGGATCACATCAAAGCTTTTGAACGCTAACTCAATGCAGCGAAAGCAACTTTCAATACATCAAGTTCAAGACGAAGTGTTGCCTACAAGCTTGGCGCAATGAATAGACCAGCAAATGATGCGAGAACTGCCTACTGGGGATTGCCAGAGTGCGCTTGGATATGGCTAAACTTGGCCTATTTGCAAATCCCTGAAGCAAAGTGGGAAGTGGAGGTTGCATGATGTGTAGAAGGAGTTTTGCACGCACATAGACTTCACTCGCGGTCACATTATTATATTTTCGGCATTTGCTTGGATTTTTACGTATTTTATTGCTAAACTATAAAGGCCTTTTACTTTTTGGCTCCAAAATCCGTTTTTTAAATAGTATTTGTAAAAAAGGCCCAAATAAAATCAGGATTTTATTTTCTAATTTCAAAACTTTTTAATAATAAAATTTATATTAAAAAACCTAATTGAAATTTTACTATAATTAAATAATATAGGCGAAATAGCTATTTTTGCAAAAATATGCTTAAAATTTCTTGGTTTTTTTAATTTTATATTATAATTTTAGCTTTTTTAATATTTTTTTTAATTTAAATTTGGTATTTTTAAATAAAAATTTTGCGGCAAATATTTATAATATTGCCCGTAATTTTTAAAAAAGCCTTTTATAAAATTCCATTTAAAATAAATATATATATATTAAAATTACTGCTTTTTTCTGCATTAAATACAAAATTATATAAATATATTTTAAAATTTAAATTTTTTATATTAAAACAGCCCCTATTAATATATATAAAATAAGCGATTTTTTATAAAGCAACCAAATAGCTATTTTTCTTTTTTAAATTAAAATTTATAATTATTTTTAATTTTATTTATTCAATTTTAATATATGCTATTTAATAAGCTACCGCTTAATTTATAAATATTCCCAAAAATAAAGCATTACAAATATCGAATTTAATATCCAGAGCTTTCAAATTCAAAGTGTATATAAAATCGAAAAAATGGTTCGGGGCCTCCAGTCTCTGCCGGGTCCGAACCTTTGCGGCGTCGTGGTCCATGGCTCTCAGAATATCGTCTCCCAGAATATCAATCATGTCGTCGCCGAAGGCTGTCTGCTTCGCCATTTCTAGGCGGGTTCGGCTTTGTCCCTGCCCGTGGCGTCGAGAGGCAGGAAGAACCTCGTAAAGCCAATATATTATTTCGGACTGCAACTTGAGGCGATTGGCATATTCGACGCTTTGAGTTTCAGCTGACGAAAGGGCGAATTTGTTTCCCCGGTACAGTATGTCGATGCCTAGGTCATACATGGCTCGGCACGTCTCCAGGATTCTCACGTTGCCAATTGTCTTGCCATGTTTCCCTGCCCATGGGTTGACAACCGTGCCTGAGGAGGTGAGCGAATATCGCAAGATCTTCCGCACGATCTCATTCGGAAGTTCCATGACTTTGATCTTGATCGGGAACAGCTCGCTCGTCCCCATGGGGAGCATCTCGCCGTTCGCTGTTCGGCAGAGCTCTTCGCCGATGGTGCTGCGAAACTTGATATTGGGTCCAAGGAGAGTCTCCATGGAGGGGGCGAGCTGAAATCCAAGTTCTCCCAACGGAAATCCCCTTACCACCACACTCATAGCTGGTAGGTCCATGCCAGTACTGAGTATGGCCGCGATAGTATCCCCAACCGCTGCCTTATAAGACACAGAGTAGAGCTCGGTATTTGCTCGCTCACCAGCGGTAACCTTGGACAACGGATCGGTACCGACGAAGTCCAGCTCCAGATGTTGCAGCTGCAGCGAGGGAGACTCAGTGACAGATGCATGCTGAAAGACGAGGGCTAAAAGAACAAAAAGTTGTTCGATGATCGAGGTAAAGCACTCGACCTGTGGAAGTGTTCCCGGATCGTCACCAGCGGTGAGCCTCAGTTTGTGCATGGCACTCAGGCGGGGCACGCTGCTCACAGGACTATTGCCATCGAGACCGCAGTGCGTTCCAAGGGCGTCGAGAGGAATCAGAGGGTCTGGGGTGTAGGCACTAACTTTTTCTTCGAACCAAGTCATCAAGTCAGGTCTATTGAAGTTCCATTCGGGATGGGTGACGATCCGGAAGCTATTCAGCTCCCAGAACATTCTGCTGCCCCATACACGGTACTTGCGACATGTCTTTGCGATGTTGGGGTTGTACAGTCGAGAATGACATCTGACGGTGTACGCGGCTTCGTGGGGGTATTTCTTGCCGGGTCGGTAGATGAGCTCCGGCTCAGAGGGAGAGACGACCAGGTATCGAACTACCTTGAGCTGGATGTGGGCGGGCAGAGCAGTGAGGTCAATCTCCCTTGCTGGGAGGAGCACCTCTGTGAGGCGAGTGAGGTCCTCGAAGCAGTCCATGGTGAAGCTGGAACAAAATTGTGGGATGTTGGCAGAGTGGTCGCCGGTTGCGTAAGGTTATGAGGACCAGGCGCTCGAATGTGGAGGGCTGGTCGTGAAAGAAACGAAGAGAGAGGAAGGCGTTCGGGGTCTTTTCCTCACGTCCCTCCTCAATCGAGGGTGCTCTTTCCTTCCTCTGCTGTCTGTCTCCTCGTCGTGACTACTTTGGGATGTTAGCGTCAATCCCACATTGATGCTCTTTCCTCCAGCAGCAGTCCTGAAACGGCCACCCCTAAACATCTCAGGAGATGAAGCTGCTTGCATCCCTCTCGAGGTTCACTTTCTTCTCACATCTGTTCATATCCGCATACCACCCACGACTCCAGCTCCGGGTATTCAAGATGACGAAAAGCTGAGGCTATCATAATGCACGAGCGAACTTTTTGCGATTCTAGAAATGAGTTGCAGTATCGGCTTTGCTATAGCGCGTATATCCATAATTTCATCTGCCAGACTCAAGTTTGACCATATAGCGAGGCAAGAAAGTGAGACCGAGAGCGGTGCACTTGTCACTTGAAGTGAGAATCACTGCTCGGCATCCGCCTATTTGTAACATTCCCCTCACTCAGATACTGATTGCTCTCGGAAGAGTTTCCCGGGTTGCTCACTCAGAGCAGGCCTTACTGAGAAACTTGGCCACTGATTTCCCAAACAAGATCGTGTTGGGTTTCTCACCCACGAGGTACGAAGAAATCCACATTCTGGCCCATAAAGCATACCCCTGTTACCTGTATTGGTTTCTCTAAGCCCCAAAGTAAAGAGACTAGAGGAAAGCCCGAAGTCGCAACCTTCTTTGCTCCGCATCCGCTGACCCCTGACAAGAGGTGCCAGCAGCCAGCTTGAGTCTCTCAAACCGAAGGTTGCCTGCCATGCGGACCAGATCACGGCAATCGATCGCTGATTACTTCAAACTTATACTGCCGTCTTCACGCATGTCATCTTTAGCTTTGTCTCTCATGTTTACCTTGCTGTCTCGAATTGGTGATGGTATTCTCAAACCCAGTCGATGAAAGAACCAGTTCCGACCAGGTTTGCTTCGCCTTCTTTGTTTCTTGTGCACGTCGTCGGCATTTGCTTTGCTGTCTTCCTCGTGTTCCTCTGTGTCATTCTTCTTATCACCTTCCTGCCTGTCGAACTGGAGGATTCTTACTTCTTAGTGGCTGGACTGGTAATGACCCAGCCTTTGTAAGCGGTGCTTGCACCCAAGCTGGGAGAATAGCATGTCGCTCTGAATATCAGATCGAAGTTTCTTATGCGGAAAAACGCTGGGCAAGCGAGGTTGGAACAACTAAATATGTTAGCTTCACACTCCCTGCTTTTGTAGTAGAGAGCGAAGCTAGCCAAGAGAAAGGACCAATGCTACTACATCCTTACACAGACAAACTCGGCTGCCTGAGGTGAGCTGCATGTTCTAATTCCCTTAGAACACATCCCTTGCCCCATTTCCTATCATCTCCGCAACGATCATCAGTGACAAGCTTGGCATGGGGAGCGGACTCTAGAGTGTGGGTAAGCTCGGCTGGCCCGGCTAGGCGAACAAGTAACTATAGGGGGGCCCGAAATGCGAGTGCTACCCGCAGCAATGCTGAAAGAGAGACGAAGAGGATGAATCGCGGCTTTTTCGAAAAAGTCGTCGGTGCACTTGGCAGTGCGGAGAAGAGGAGCAATACAGAATCTGGTCGATCGAGTCGTCAGTGGACTTGTGAAGGCTGGGTCGAGAAGCATGTTTATAGTGGTTGGTGCGGGGGACGGCTTCGAGACTGTGCTGCCAGACAGGATGATAATGGCCGGCTGACGGCAACGGTGCCGAGTTAGTTGCTTGAGAACTTGGGGACGCTTCGGACCGATCGCTCAGCTGCGCTGCCATGGAGATGTTTCTGGAAAGACGCACCTCTTTCATGCCGTTTTTGCCAATGATCAAAGCAAGCAAGTCGCGACCCATGGATGCTTGTGCGTCACAATGGTCGGAGTAGGATACTTTTCACATGAGGCAGGCGCTGGATCAGGGGTTTGCAGAGACCGAGAATGTGAGTGGGATTTTTATTACATGATGTACCTTACGCGAAGGGTCTGCTCTTCGAGCCGAGGAACGCCGTGTAAACTGAGTCTACTTACTCAGCTTCACGTCCTTTCCTTGACTTCGTATTCATCCTTCTCAGCTCCATTCCCAAATTCCTGCCCTTCTCACCCAACTCCACACCCAGAGTCCTGCCCTTCTCAGCGGCCCAGGCGAAGTGGCGAGTCCAGCGATTACTAACGGCTGCTTGGGGTGCAGTGGTTGGCGAGGGCTGTGGATCCGGGGCGGGTGTGTCGATGGAACGGCGACGGGGGAGCGGCTCTTCGCGCGTGGCGGTAGTGAGAGAGAGAACTAGATCATTGTCAGCATTTGCGTCAAGTGTAGAGGCATCAGGAATTTCATACGCGGGAGCGAGCGGCCGGCATGACGAAGGGTGGTGAGACGACGAAGGGTGGCACGACGAGCAGGGCGAACAGGACGCGATTCTTCCTCAACGTCGTTGCTGCCGTTGGACGCTAGGTGGTCGCTGTCTGTCGTAGAGACGGTGCTGGGGCTCTCGTTCGGAACTGCGCGGACAGTAGAAGCTTCGTTTGCCTTGCCAGAGCCAAGTGGCGGAGTGGAAATACTTTGAGCATCTTCTGGCTGATCATCAGTACCATGAGCATATTCTGGGGGTAATGGAGATCTCGTACCTGGGAGAGAGGCGCCGGGAAGACGAGGAGAGAACGCCTTGCGGTCGACGGGGTGGCAGGCCAGGCCATTGATGTAGCCTGGGGGTAAAGGTGGTCTGACTCCTGGTGTAGGGACGGTGCTGGCGCTCGAGCTCGGAGGCGCAGGGACAGCAGCTTCTTCCTTGAACATGCCAGAGCCAATCGGTGGAGTGGAGATATGGTGAGCATCTTCTGGCAGAATGTCAGTACTGTGAGCAGATTCCGGAGACAGCGCGGATCTCATACCTGTTGGGAGAGAGGCGCCAGGAAGACGAGGAGGGAACGCTTTGCGGTCGACTGGATGGCAGGCCAGGCCATTGATGTAGCCTTCGGGCAAAGGTGGTCGGACTCCTGGAGTAGGCATGTTGGCGGTGTCAAGTTGAGGTTATGCGCACCGGCGGTTCTTGAAGTTGGAGACGATGATGCGAAAGGAAGCACGAGTGGGTTGGGGCGAGGAGAGTTAGCTGATATCACTCTGCGCAGGCGGCAAGGCGGGTTGATTTTGTTCCAGAGGGGAGAAAATATCACATACGAGGCGCTAGCTCTGTATGGAGGCAAGCAGTATGTGAATCTGTTGATGCGCAACAAACCCGAGAGGTTATGTGATTGGCTGGCGGTTCAGGTTCAGGACAGTCTTGTTGCACGTCGATTGTTTAGACGAAGAGTCCGCGCGGCTAACGGGCAGCTACGCAGAGTCATATACGAAAACCCAAGACGTACTATCAACTCAGATATGTTGCGATGGTTCAGTGGTAAGTCCCCAAACCGGCAGTTGACCAAAGCACTTCTGGGCCACACTCAGTTCGTCTGGTGGAAATCTGACAGGGGGCCCGATTCAACGCAAGGGTGTGTCAGATGTTTTGTATTTTTTTGTGGGTTTTAATTGGGCGTGCAAGTGCAGTTCTTTTGCTTGGAGATAGAAGAATATATATGGGTGTTTATGGCTATCTCTCATCTGCCACTGCCCTATTTTTGCTATTCTGTTCACCCCTGATAGGGGCGTAGCACGTGACTTGAGTACTTTGTCTCTATTTTGAAACGGGCGGCGCCATACCTTTGGGAGTCCTTCTAGTTATACATCGTCTCCTCAAAGGTATTTGCTCAATACCGAAACCCTCGTTCTAGCCACCTCGCAACCATATCCCGTTTCACTCCAACTCCTCATGATATCAATCATGTGCACTGTAGCGTCCCTCGAAGTCAGTAAAAGTCTCATATTCTCCCCCAAAACATCACGGGAATATGACCGCGAACGAAGTAGACAAGACAAAAACGACTCACCAACATCGTCCCTAGCCTTCACAAAAAGTCCTCCCAAGCTCCCCTCACTCCCCGCTCCCTCTCCCTCCCCAGTCGCCTCACACTCCCTCAACACCTCCGCAATACACAACGCCTCCAGGAACGCTCGATGATTGAACACCCACCACACCCTCGCCTCCGCCGCAAAGATCTGCACAAACAGGAAAAAACTATTGATCGCATCATGCGCCGCTTCCAACGTGCCTCTGATATTCTTCTGTACCACTGCCGGTTTCTTCGTCTCTTGTCCATCCGCACGTGTTTTCCTAGCACCTGATGCACTGCCTGTCCGGTGTGGCAAGCCCGGGAATGCTGCTAATGTGGGAGAGATTTCGGCGGGCGTGGTGCCAACAGGGGTATTTGGGGAGCCTTGGTACGCGGTGGATTTTTCAGGTGCAGAGGGGTCGCGCCATTCAGAGGAATGGAGGAGCATAACATTGTGGAAATAATTGCTTGTTAAGAACAGCGTCTGTTTCACCAAGCGGCGATCTGTCTGTGCAGTGTGTTGCAGGGACTCAGCAGTCCAGCTGCGAAAGGCATCCGGAAGGGATCGGTAGACGGCACGGAAGTCGGCAAGGAGCTTTGATTTTTGGCGCGAGGAGGTGCAGATGGGGAGATCGAGGGAACGTGGGGAGCAGATGGATTCTTGGACGAGGTTGGCGAGGTTCCAGGAGCCGCGGATGTAGGGCGTGTCGGAGGGGTTTTCGGCGGCGATGCAGGAGGTGGGTGTTTCTATGAGGAGTTCGACGGATACGTCGGTGTGAGTGGCGGAAGGGGGAAGGGAGAGGAGAACCGTGAGGAAAGTGTCTTGCAGGAATACTGCTTGCCAGAGTTTTCTGCGCTGCTGTTTCTCGAATATGGTGGCATCAGGACAGACGATGTTGGGGTCGCGGTGGAGGCCAATGGCGTAGGCTTGTCGAATCAGGATTCCGGCGAAGGCCCAACCGTCTGAGGCGTGGTTGTCGTTGATGAGGAAATAGGTTATTAAGACCATGGCTTGGATGGAGCGAATTGTTGCTCTATTCATGTATGAAGACATCCGCAAAGCCTGATGGGCAGCTGAAACGTAGAACTCGGCTGTTTGCTGGCGGGATGTCGGGTGATTCAGGGGCACGAACTGGGTTCCCATAGCTAGCATTGAGAATATAAGGGCTATCAGAGTGCCATCGACTTGATCCTTCTCTTGTTGAGGCAACGACCAGAACTGCTCGTAGTCTGCATAGAAATGCTGCCGGTGAATCATCGGGTATATAGGATCCACTAAAATACTCGACCCATCAGTACAGGTCACATGTATTTCACGGGTAGACAGTGAGGAAAGACAAGGGGGTTTTCCACGTCCAGTATGTGGAGTTCAATATCCCTGCTACACAATCGGTGTAGTCAGCGTTGCACATACCGCACTCAAAATACCGCTCCATAAGTATATCTGCCTGGACCCGTTCCGGGAGAACAGATATAACTTCTGGCAACCCGCCTTGATGTGTCCAGTAATTGGCGAAAGGATGTTCGGACCCGATACCAAAGACATTGGATGCCGATGGATGAGAGTAGGGCACATTAGAGAGAAGAGCGCCAGTAGACGGGTTTGAGTCTCGCCGTAGATTCTGTTCTTGCATCTTGATGGCGCTAGCCACAAGATCTTGCCCCTTGGTTTGATCTAGAACCGAGAGCCTCTTCTTCGGAGGTTTGGTCATTCGTCTGCCATTTTCCTTAGATTTGTGGCTCTCCCTAGTTGCTGGTGAGCATTGTACTTGAGAAAGGGGGTGATCGGACGTACTCCAGGACGTTCGCCATATGCGCGTAGCGACATTCTGTTTGACGTTTGATGCCTGAGTGGTTGTTAGCCATGAAGCATGATAAGCATCTGTGTTTTCCCTCACATGCTAAACAGTTCGGCCGCCCTCGATCGCACTGTGTTGTTCATGATTAGACAGAATTTAGGCTCCTCAATGATGTTCGACAAGGAAAACGAACAGCCCCTTTTCTCGATTATCGAGCTGCAGAAAGGCAAGTCACAGTCTAGAAGAGGCCCTAGGGGCTCCAACATAGATTTTACTCCGGAACACATAGCATTCTCTTGATATTGAAAGATCTCGGGACATGTAACATGGCCATCAAGCCCAGAGTGAAAGTGATCTTTTCATGTATGATGCATCCACGATTTGAGACTTGCTCAGGGATAAAAGCCAGATATTGAATCGCAGAAGACTGATAAGCACGACAGAACTGCAAAATTTAAAGACGGACCTTGGTCTTCCTCTCGACACATTCCTCGCATGACAGAGTTGGCTTATTGCGCTTGGTTTTCTTGCGTGGTGGTCCTTCACTGGCACTGCCATTCTGGTCGAGTCTGGCGGCTGGAGACTGCGAAAGAGGAGAAACAGTCGGCGACACGGGATGCAACTGGTCCATAGTTGCTGTCGGCTACCGAGTGACAAGCCACTTTAGCTAGGAATGTGAAAGGTAGTTTCCCAATCGGCGTGCTTTAACTTTCGCATTGGTCGGATTGGGAGAGTGGCACAGCGTCGGATGGATGGGAATTCGACGGGTTTACGGGAATACGACAACAACGGAACGGCAGTGACGCGACGTTGGAGTGGCACTGGGGGATCGGGTGATATTGACGTGCGATAGCAAAGATTGGGTGCACGTGCGGGGACTGTCGGGTCGAGAGCCCGAGGGACTCGGGCGCTCGGTGCCGGTCTGTCCGAGACTTGATGGCTGAAAGTCAATTTACGCGTCTCGCGTCTCGCGTCTCGTTTCCTAAGCCTAAGCCTAGTCCTAATCGCAACCAACGACGCGTCAACATCCAATCCAAGGCTCTGAGATACTGATTTACGAACTCTGCTACGGCCATTGCATCCATCATGCCGGATATCTCCTCTCCCGTTTTTTATCCGCCAAGCTCCTCGCCTCCTGCGCCCAAGGCAAGAGCTGACTTGGGAAAACCGCGACAGACCATTGGTGGTTTTCAGGCTGACGACTCGGACGACGACGACGATGAGTGGCAGAAGTTAATGCCCGCTGCAAAGAAACAAAAGACATCTGAATCCAGCGTCCCTCCAGTCGGCGCGAACCAAACGTCCATATTCGCAAATCGTGCTGTCAATCAGTCGGAGAGTGTGGGAGGGTTTTCTTGGGGGATGACTACAAGCACAAAAAGCACCACAACGACCCTAGAAAATACCACCACATTTGCCGGCTTCATACATGACGACGAGGAGGAAGAGGTCCAGCAGGAGCAGGACAAGAATGTGTCCGACGCATCACTACAAGACAGCTTCACAAGCTCTGTTACCCTCCCGACCTCGGTCAATACAAGCGCATCTACATCCTTCTCGAACGGTCGTACTCCCGTCCATAGGGAGGTTCGAACTTGCGCCGGCAAGAAGATCAATATATTCAAGAAGAGACGGTCTGTTCCTGTTTCTCTCAAGGACATTGTGGCAGAAAGGTCCGTCACCAAGGCCGGACGAGCAAAGAAGAGCTATTATGGCATCGACATCCATCAATTAGTCGAAACCGCAACCAGCGAACAGACAATCTCCGCTGCCCAGCGTGCGGAGCCAGAAGTACCACTACCTTCTGTGGAGGTACCGGAATCGAGGTCGAAAGATGGCAGGACTCCTATGTGGTCAGAAAAGTACCGAGCTAGACGATTTATGGACCTTGTTGGTGATGATCGTACACATCGTCAGGTTCTGCGCTGGCTGAAAGCCTGGGACCCTATTGTGTTTCCAGGCCTCAAGTCTAAGGTCGCTGCGGTCGATAAATCAAGCTCAAATCCTTTCGATGAGCAGAAAACCCAACGCAAAATCCTCCTTCTCACTGGACCCCCTGGTCTGGGTAAAACAACTCTGGCCCATGTGTGTGCAAAGCAAGCGGGGTACGATGTGATGGAGATCAACGCAAGTGATGAAAGAAGCCGTGATGTTGTCAAAGGAAGGATCCGGACAGCCGTGGGGACTGAGAGTGTCAAGTCTGTGTCTTCATCAGTCAAGGACGGGCAGATCCAGAACGCCGCGAGACCTGTCTGCGTAGTGGTAGACGAAGTCGATGGAGTTGTTGGGGGTTCAGGGGGTTCAGGAGATGGAGGTTTCATCAAGGCTCTGCTTGATTTGGTCATTTTAGACCAGAAGAACTCAAGTGGCAAGAGTGGCGGTACGTCAAACTTGTCGAAGAAGCAACGAGACGACTTTCGAATCTCAAGACCTTTGATCTTGATTTGCAACGATGTCTACCACCCTTCCCTACGACCTCTGCGTCAATCTAGCTTTGCAGAGATTGTCCACGTCCGACCACCACCCTTGGCCGCCGTATCCACCCGGATCAGTTCAATCTTTGAGCGCGAAGGCATTCGGTGCGATGGTGATGCGGTGCGGAAACTCTGTGAAGCTACATGGTCTGTGGAAACAGGTCCCCAGAAGCGGAACAATCCAGGCAGCAATAGTGATGGTGATATTCGAAGCATCATGATTGTTGCTGAATGGGTAGCTGGAAGATTCCGAAGGACAAAGCACCAAAGACTTACACGAAAGTGGTTGGAGCAGAGCATCATTGGTGACTTATCTTACGGGGGAAGTGGTGCAAGAGGAATGGGTCGAGGAAACGTGAAAGACATCGTTTCCCGAGTCTTTCTCTCCGGTGCTGGATTTCCGAAGCCTCCCTCAGCAGTCGAGCCAGCTACCTTCCGGGCAAAGAATGTCCCCGTTCAGGCTTTACATGCCAAAGACATCGAGAAGAAAGCCGCCATGGAACGTCTCAGTGCCATGGTCGAAGCCAGCGGTGACGTTGACCGAATAGTGACAGAAATATGGTCCAACTACCCATCACAACCTTTCAACGACGACAACGTCCTTTCCAAGCCCGACGCCGCCTACGAATGGCTACACTTCCACGACCAGTGCTCCGGCCGAATATTTTCCGAGCAAGAATGGGAACTGATGCCATACCTAAGCCAGCCCGTTTTAGCATACCACGATCTCTTCGCCAGCTCATCGCGCCATACCCAGAGTACGGGACGGAGAAACCAAGATGCTGAGGAAGAAGAGACTGAGCCTGTGCCATTTTCGGGCCCGAGAGCAGACCATGAAGCACACGAAGCTGAGAAGGCTAATCGTGCTACTGTTCTCGAATTACAGGCTTCCCTCAGTGCTCCTCTCCTGAGAGCCTTCCGAAGTCCTGAAGACATCTCAACGGATCTGTTGCCTTTCCTTGTTCGCATGCTGACCCCTGATATCAAGCCGATAGTTGTGGGGGGGAGTGGCAGCGAGAAAGGCATAGCGAGTGTGCGAAAGCAAGCCGAGAAGGATATGGTGCGCCATGCTGTTGATGTTATGAATGGTGTTGGTGTGATTTTTGAGCGAGGTCGCCTTGAAAATGACGGCAGTAATCCACAGCAAAACCAATGGGTCTATCGCATGAATCCGTAAGTTTCTTGCTCTTCTCCCGTTCTCTCTTCTACCCCGACTTGGCTTGAACGCAGATCACTGACAAGCATCGCAGTCCCCTGGATTCGCTGGTAATTTTCGAGACAGCTCTGGCAGCAGCAAGTACGGCTGCAGCACCAGTCCGCTACGCAGTCCGCCAAGTACTCGATCAGGAGTACCAACGAAGCATCAAAGCACGAGAGAATGCAGCTCGCCAAGCTCGCTTGAGACCAGGAGCAGAAGATGCCAACGAGGTGGCAAAAAAGAAGTCAGATGTCAAAGAGTTTCTGGCTGTAGATGCGGACGGCATTTCGACAGTGAAGAAAGACTTCTTTGGAAGGATTCTGAAGGAAGAGAGAGCCTCTACGTCTATTGATGGAAGCTCGGCGGGTGGCAAGGCGGCTAAGGTGGAGGCTAAGGTGTGGATCAGTTATCATGAGGGCTTTTCTAATGCTGTGAGAAAGCCTCTCACTCTTGGGGAGTTGTTGAGGGGGCTGTGAGGATTGATGTGGTGGGAGGCGTTGGTTTGGAAGACTGAATAGATGACAGAGAGGGCTTTCTCTGGATATGGTACGTGGGATATGAATACGATGAGCGGTTTGTTTTAGTGGTAAGAAGGCAGCATGACATGAATACAGGAGCAGACGCCTTGATTTTAAATATGATCCAACCATATCATTTCGTGCCCTTCTAGAGGTCTTCTCCAGGATCAAGTTAATTGTAATTTTAGCTTGTTACAGTCTCTCACATGCTGAAATATCAAATAATTTCAATTATCAAATGTAATCACGTTTGCCACCACTTCTCCTTTCGATGGCGCATTTTCACGTCGCGTGACGAGAAGTTCTCGATTATCTCGAAGCGGAAAGCGGAGAAACACTCCGCCGGGCCCCGCGACGCTTCACACCCGTGAATTTGATTCAGACTTACCTTTCAACACATGACCTCTTAAAACTCCGTATCCAGAGGCCTTCGCCTTCCCTGTTTCACACCCTGCTCCGCCGTTTGCTTCTCGCTCGCCGCTACAAAACCGCTTCTTTAGCTTTGCTCGGTGCCTCTCGACTCAACCGTTAGTTCCATTTCCGCGGACGCCGCCCGAGGTAACAACTTCACAAAGCAACAGGCCTTCCACATGCAGATACCAAACACTGCATGCGCAAGCAGCCAGCAGACGGTTACATGAGCAAAGATGGCCTCCCAAAGCCAGCCAAACAGTACGTTTTCTTGAATTATTCTTTTCGAGCCTGTCAAAGACTCCTACGCGCATCCAGCCGAGTCATTCTGATATCTTGTCTTCTTGCGCCACCTCCCGATCTTCACTTGCGTGGTACTGACACAATTTTTCACAGATCCACTGGCCGTTCGTACCGGACCTTTCCAGAGCGCGAACGGTGTTCCAGCACATCAGAGAAACCCTTGCGATCCTCAAGCCTTGCTTAACCCGCGGGGTCTGAACAAGCCAAAACCGAAGTCGAACGGTGAAGCAAGCCTCGCTCCTGCTGTCGCGAGCCACGGCCACCCTCAGCTTAATTTCCAGTTTGACGGTCCCAACGGCTTCCTGGCGGGCGGCTCCCGACTCGATTTCCAGTTCGATGGTGCTGGTGGCTCACGAGAGACGGATGCTTCCGCTCCGAACGGTCATGGAGGACAGACTCCAGGCGCAAGTCATATGCTGGAAAACTTGCACAATGTTCACGATCGAGAGGCACCTGCGGTCAAGCGTCGAAAGGTCGAAAATGCACAGAATGGGTATGCGCAAGCAGATCAGTGGGCAGTATCTAGAGGGGGCGGAGACTTGGGGGCTTATGTGCAGGAACAGCGAGAGCAGGGTCGCAAAGAAGCACAGGGAAACGGTTCCGCTGTCGACTTGACTGCAGAAGATGATGAGGTTGTGATCCTCGAAGATGTGACAGAGAAAGAGGTTTGCTACGGTCGCATGGAAGGTGCAGATATCAATGCCTTCAAAGTACCGACTCCCAAGCCCGGTAGCAAGAGTCTCAGTCCAGATATGTGGCCGCAGATCAAAATCGTCTTGAAGAGGGAAAACGGCGCGAAGCATCAGATCATTCATGTCGCCGATTGCACTCGATCGGCCATTGGCTGCTTGGACGTCAACACCTCTAGGGGCTTGTGTCCTATCCTCGACTCGACCTTTGGTGTCAGAACTTCGGCGAGGATACTCGCACGGCCGAAGAAAGCAGGCGATCCACCACCGGGCTCGGAGATTTCGGCACGATACAATCTGGATCTCAACATTTACGGACCCAAGAAGCATGCGGCACAAATCGGAGCGTTCTTGTCTCAGAAACAGCTGTGGCTGCGTTCGCCGCTGTTCTTAGAAGCTGGCTTCGAACTATGCAATCCTCACGCTCTGCAAAACCCCAACGCGTCCCGCCTTGTGCCCGGCTCTCGCCCTGCGCCTGGCTCTCCAGCTCCTTATTCTTCCTCGGTTCGCTCAGTGGAAGAAATCCGAAACGACGTGATAGGGATGTTTGATAACTTGGAGAAATCAGAGACGCTGCCTGAGATGGAGCCAAATGACTGTATTCAGACACCGCTTCTGAAGCATCAGAGACAAGGTCTGTACTTCATGACCAACAAGGAGACAGAACGGTCATTTGGCGAGAATGAGGCCGACAACAGTTCGCTTTGGCGAGTCAAGATCGTGGGCGGTCAGAAACGCTACCGCCATGTCATAACCGGCCAGGAAGAGCGCGAGAAACCTTCAGAGGTGCTTGGTGGTATCCTTGCCGATATGATGGGACTTGGGAAGACGCTTAGTATCCTAACCTTAGTCACTCAAACACTGGACGATTCGAAAGCCTGGGCCCGCAGGTCTCCGTTGACTTTTGACGCAGAAGGTGGTAAGCTTAAGTTGGTGCAAAACGCGAAGACGACTCTCCTCGTGTGTCCTGTCAGTACGATCTCGAACTGGGAGGAACAGATCAAGCAGCACGTCAAGCGAGGCAGGCTGACATGGCACATTTACCATGGTCCTGACCGTGTCAGAGATATCAAGAGACTCGCTGAGTACGACCTGGTAATCACCACTTACGGCTCTCTGAAAAGCGAATCGAGTGTTACAACTCGCGCAAAGAAGGCGCCTAGTATCCTCGAGATGATTGGCTGGTTCAGAATCGTCCTCGATGAAGCACATGTGATTCGAGAACAGAAGACGCAAACTTTCAAGGCTATTTGTCTTTTGGAAGCTCAACGTCGCTGGGCTGTTACAGGAACGCCGGTGCAGAATCGCCTGGATGATCTGGGGGCACTTTTCAGGTTCTTACGACTTCGGCCATTTGACAAGAGAGAAGCATTTGCTCAATGCATTCTGGCGCCCTGCAAGATGGCGGATCCCGAAATTCTCCCAAAGATCCGACTCATCGTTGATAGTATCACTATTCGTCGCCTCAAGGACAATATATCTCTGCCAAAACGTACGGACAAGATAGTTAGGCTGAAGTTCTCACCTGAAGAACAGAAGGTCTACGAAGTCTTTACCAAGCATGCTAAGGAGCGCGTCAGTGTTATGACGAGGCAGGGAGAAAAATCTCTTGGGGGCAAAAGCTACGTACACGTTTTACAAGCAGTGTTGCGCCTGCGTCTGCTATGCGCCCATGGCAAGGAGATGCTTGGTCCTGAAGACATGAAGGTTATGGCAGGTATAAGTCAATCAACCGCCATCGACCTCGATAGCGATGAGGAGCAGGAAAGGGACATTCTCCCACCTGCCAAAGCCTACGAGATGTACAATTTGATGAAAAGTACCGGAGTCGACACCTGCTCAGCCTGCAGTCGCAAAATCGCCGCGAGCGAAAACGTCGACGCAGACGGCAAAGACCAAGTCATCGGCCACATGACCGCGTGCTTTCACATCATCTGCAACAGCTGCATCAGCGACTACAAAACCCGCTCCCAAGCCCCCTCTATCGCCTTCTCCGCACTCCAGACGTGTCATATCTGCCATAACCAGGTGCGACCTGTTCTCTTCCCGCTGAAGCAGGACGAGATCGACTCCGATGAGTCTGCCCGCGCGGACGCGAAAGAAAACGGCCGAGCTGCCAAGAAGGTTTTGGGCCCATACGGCGGTCCGCACACCAAAACCAAAGCCCTCGTCGCTGATCTGCTACGCTCGAAGGCTGAATCGGAAGCCAATCCCGATCCTAATGAGCCGCCTATCAAGAGCGTAGTATTTTCGGGCTGGACGACCCACCTCGACCTTCTTCAAATCGCCCTTGACGCCGCCGGCATCAAATACACACGCCTTGACGGCAAGTTGTCCCGCCAAGCACGCACCGCCGTGTTAGATGCCTTCCGCACCGACCCATCGATCGTCGTGATCTTGGCAACTATCGGCGCAGGTGGCGTGGGCTTGAACCTGACGTCGGCGAACAAGGTGTATGTAATGGAGCCGCAGTACAATCCAGCACAGGAAGCACAGGCGATTGATCGCGTGCATCGCTTGGGGCAGAAGCGAGAGGTGGAGACCGTGAGATACATCATGGAAGACAGCTTTGAGGTCAAGATGCTGCAGTTGCAAGAGAAGAAGCGGAAGTTGGCGAGCTTGAGTATGGATAGTAAGGGAGGACGCGAGGCGATGGGGAAGGAGGAGGCGACGAAGAAGAGGTTGGAGGAGTTGCGTGATTTGTTTAAATGAGGGGCGCGGGTGGTTGGTAGTTGGTCGTCGTCGGCTTTTTGTCTGGCGTTTATGGTGGTTGCTGGGTAGTTGGTACGCTGCTTATGCTAGGTAGGGCGGTTTATGCTGGCTATGGTGGGAATGCTCAAGGGGTGGAGGACTCGGCGTTTTTTCATGAGTTCGGCTGTGCCCCCCTTACTTACTGGGTACTGCGTTCTCCCTGCGATTTGTTTCTTTTGGGGGGTGGGCGGTTTTCAAGCATCTCCTTGAGCAGGCGTTTTTTTCGTGATCTTTATGGGCGGACATAAACAAGAAAAATGGTAGATAGAATTTGGCGGCAGATACTTACTTGCCCGGACGACGACCTGATGATACCAAGGGCTCAAGAATGGAGAAACAAAGCACTGCGTTTTACATTTTCAGTTACTTGAATTCCAATTCTTAGTCTTTGCCCCAGCTTGGGGTGTTACTGTGTTGGCTAATTGCTGTGATCGGAGACGTTCAACTTGAGAGTGCTCGCAGCTTGCTCCCAAAACTCAACATAGTTCTTCGACAATTATCAGATCATCAGATCAGTGATCACATCGTGCCGTCAGATATCTACCCACAGCCCCATATCCCTAGGCTCCTAAGGCTTCTGATTTGGAAGCAAATGGGGCGTCCGGGGCATTCGCAATTTGGGGATGGCGCAATTACTGTCAGCATCAACGGCCGCTTGAGGCTCTGATGACCTTCTAGAACAATCCTCCAACTGCTTGGTATTCCCACACAGCAAAAGGTATTTGATTTTATGTGATCTGGTCATCCGTGGCTCGTGTCGATGCTTCAGCCTTCATCCATCCCAGCGATTGACCAGCGATCTGATATGGTCTGAGATCTCCTTACTCCCTGGGATCGGCAAGAAATTCTCAAGCACAAGTTCTTCTCACTTTGATTGATATTTCCCCTGCCAAGCTGTTTCGAAGGCGAGTCTGAACTCTGATAAAAGTTCGGGTTTGATTGCAGCGTTGCAGTTTGTTCCTTCGTGTTTTTGCTTCGCTGGGCCTTTCAGGGGCTCGCGAGTCAGGGATTGACGTGGGATTTGCCCACATATTCGTATCGGCGGCTGGGGCCGGGGGATCTGTGGGATCATCAGCCCTACCCTGGTCTCCCCTATCAGTCCCCCATCTGTGCCGAATCCGATAACAAGGCAGACTTTATCGCTGCTGTTGAGCTCTGATCTGATCTCCTCGAAGAAAGGAGAAGCAGTTTGGTCTGTAAGGGGTACATCTGAAGAACTTGAGATACATGGGGAAACTTCTTGGCACATGTAACATCAACTTGGATGCTGCTCACCAGCTATCTAAGATTGTTGATAGCTGGAATAAGCGTCGACTGGAGCAGATTGGAATTGAGTTTTGTTGTGGGGTGTGAGGACTGGATGGGATTTGTTGTACGAAGGACCGCCCAAAGCAGGTCGGACTTCTTGTGCATCCCCAACAGCGCACAACAACAGTATTGGCCAGTATGAAATCCTTTCACACTGCGCGACAATAACAAAGCCATACAAGTAAGCCTCTCTTCAGGTTCTGTCAGGTTCCCAATGTTGGTCCAATGTGTTCTGCGTTGCATCCTCCTGGGCGTGCGTCAGGTCCCTAATCTCAGCCTCTTAATTTAGATCAGCGATTACACTAGCGCAAACATAGGAGTTCGACATGCCAATCCCAGCTCCACCAAAACATCACTGTCTCTCTTTTCTCGACCTTTCTGTCAGAGAACTCTCGCTCTTTCTTTGCTTTCCAATTTATTGAATATCTCGACAACTCACTCATTACTGCTTTTGGTTGTGCTGTACTTTCAGACTTTCTCTCTGAATCGCTGCTCTCTTTACCTCGCATCTTGCTCTGGGAAGAAATCCGTTCCGTCGTTTCCTCCTGTCAGCCCGCGTTGTCATCATCAGCAGCAGCAAAGCCGAAGCGTCCAACACGAGTTCCCAAAGCGCGTCTTCCGTCCTTCTTCATCCGAAGAAACATAATTCCTAATTCCTCGTTGAACCCCCCAAACCGCCAAAACGGCTTCCGCAGTGGCTTCCCTCTACCGGGCTCAGCCCGTCGAAATACGGCACAGCACGCCGGAGAGAAACGATCACCTGCATAGCTTGTTCAATACGAGCACGACGAGCGCGCCGGACGATGGCAGACTGCCGGGGATAGAATCGATCTCGAGACCGCTGAGCGCGCAGAGTGCGGAGATGGAAGCGGGGGGTGGGAGGAATTTGCCCCAGCTGCCGGGACTGAGTGCGCTGGCGACAGTTTCCGCAGCGGAGGGGGAAACTGGGCCTGTGTTAAGGTACGTTTTTTTGGGGAGAAGAATGTGTGGGAATGATGAGAAGATGAGGAATACGATCAGGAGCTGCTGCTATACTGCCTCGAGGTATTTTCATACCATTGGGAAAGTGTATGGCTTCAAGCATCCGCGAGGCTTGGACGATGAGCTGTCATACTGCTACCCTTGTGGTATTGGATATACTACTGGGGAAAGCAGATTCTTCGAGGTCCTCAGGAGTCCTTGGGCGAGAAGGTCGAAATGGGGCTGGCTACAGTATTATTCTCGGTGTTCAGACTGGTTTGCAAGAGTATCAGCTGGAATCCTTAGACTCGCCTCGGTTCTTGGCAATTGTTCTGTTAGCTGGCACCATCTTGATCTCGTCGAGGCTTTTGTCGAAGTTGAGAAGGCTGAGACAAGCGGCGCCTTCCAAGTGTCTGACTGCGAACTTGCCATTCACAGAAGACTCGATTTCACGGCCGACCTGTTGACACCGAATCAACCTGTCTCGTCCAGCCGCGCACCCGCGATTGTCGAGGCGAAGGCGCTTTCTTTATCTCACACTTATCGCGTGCTCACGCTTCACAGCTTCAAAGAAAGGCGGCCAGCTAACCGTGCGCGCCTCGCAGACCCTTCAACCTCACCCACATGGCGAACAATAATGGCTTCTACGGGCCAATGCCGACACCCGCGACCAGTGGCCAAGGCAATGGAGTGGTGAGTCCTTTCCTGCATTCTCGTGTTTGCGAATTCAGTTGCTGCGGCGCGCGCCGTGTCCAGCTGGCCTCGGGCGGGCCACAGGTACCATGGGCGCAGCACCGCACCAAATTTTCAGGACCGATGATTCGATTTTGGTGCATCGTCCCTTATCGCACCTCTTTGCCCTCACAATCAGCACAATCGGCGCGGATCATGGCAACAATGGCTAACTCAGACTCGCAACAGCCCACCTGCCAAAACTGCGGCACCTCCACCACGCCGCTCTGGCGACGCGATGAGAGCGGCTCCGTGCTGTGCAATGCCTGTGGCCTGTTCCTGAAGTTGCATGGCCGCCCGCGACCGATAAGCCTGAAGACCGACGTTATCAAGAGTCGCAACCGTGTCAAGACAAACCCCTCGGGCCAGGCCAGCCAGAAGAAGAAAGTAAGTTGGCACCGTGCTGGAGTTCGAGTCGCGAGCCTGCATACTGACGTCCCGCCCAGCAGCAGAACACTGCCTTTGAGCAATCGACCATCTTCGGCGACACGCGCTCCCAGGCTGGCACTCCTCCGCCAGGAGGCCACCGACGAACTTCCCAGAAGTCCGCCAACGGCCACCACAGCGACGGCTCCAACTCTCCCATCTCGCGCACTGCAACTCCTTCCATGTTCAGCGCGCATCTGCAGCATTTTGATACCTCCTTAGCAGACCACCAATTCCACCACTCGCCCTCCCTGCCGCCCCTGCACCTGCGCCAGCCCTCGCCCGGCCACTCCGAGAACTCGATCAACGGCGACCGCCACCTCGATGTTCCGCAGACCTACGAGCAACTGATCGCTACGAATGCCTCGCTCAAGACGCGAGTGAGCGAGTTGGAGGTGATTAATGAGCTGTTTAGAGGAAGGGTCACGCAGTTGGAACAGGATGAGGCCAATGCGAGACGCGGCGAGGAAATGCGTCGTGAGAGCGAACATAATTTGCGCGCGCAGCTGGACGAGAGTCAGCGTCGCGAGAATCAGTTGAAGAGAAGGCTGGATGATCTGGAGCGCGAGGTGGCCGAGATGCGCGAGGGTCCGAGTCACAAGAAGATGCGTGTCGCGGACATGGTGGGTGCGGGGGCGGGGGAGAGTGAGGGCTCGACTCCGCAGTCTTCTTGAGGAGCAATTCTCATCCGTGGTTGAGTAGTTGTGGCCTCCAGGCTCCACGGTTTTGGAGGCCCTGGGCGACGTTACGATGCTTCTCAGCGGTCCAGTCTCCTTTCTCGTCGTCGTTCGCACCGGCCAGACACCTCGCACATCCATCTCCCTCTGTACCAACAAAAAAGTCATCATGCAAGAATATCTCCCCGCGTTTCCTAGTGTTCACAAAAGCAAGCCCTCATCAGTCCAGCGCTCCAACTACCTTAATAATCAGAAAATCCGATGTTCGTGGGGAACGGACTGCTAGCGAGGCAGCACTCTCATGTTCCCTTTCTCCTTTGCGAAGCGTCTCTGCTGCTTTGCGGGTGGCAACGAAATCAATGGAATGGATTCCGGAGTGCTAGGAGTAGGGGGGGATTATGGTTTGACGGGGAACTAAGTACCTCTACTTCTGGAATGGGCATTTGCAGCGTATGAAGAGATCAGCTGAAACAGTCGCAATGGATCATTATAAAAGTTCGGTGATGTTGATACGCGTATATACTATGTGATCTCTAATTCTGAAATTGCTATAAAATGTCCAGGGCGGCTTCAAGTCCCCTGCAGTGACCGAGGAACAGGCCAGGCGATTTCAGCGAGATCTCGGAAAACATGAACAAAGGTCAAAGACAACATAGACAGCCATCGCCATCGTGTCATCGACAGCACGGGGGAAAATCGAATGGTCAGATGCACGATAAGATTGATTACACCTGCAGATAAGAGAGTTTGATAAGCCAGCCCCCTAGCCCCCCCTCTTCGAGATAAAGATAGTCAAAATGCCATGAAATTTTGTTCCCCATGGCCTTAGTCATACTTTCCTTATGTGCCGATCCTCGGAGTCCGGACTGTGAGAGCGCGTCTCGGAACACTTTTCTTCGGCTTCCGTGCCTTGAAGCTCAAGATGCGAAAGATTCTACGGCGCCAGAACGGCGAACGACATTCCAGAATGTGGAGTGCTGGGCCTGATGGATGGAGTTGCGTCAGCGGCTGATTGCTGTGAAACTTGTCTCCAGGCATCTGGACCTCCATGGACTCAAAGAACAAAGCTCAGCCGCAAAGCTGAGAAGACAACGTGCAGACGGTCGATGTACGAGCTGTACAACCAATTTTGACATCAGCTTGTAGGAGCGGCTTCTTTCTTCTGTCTGTTGTGGGCGGCTGGCAGCTGGCATCAACCTTGGTCCTTGCCCCGACTTTTGACATTCCTGACATCAACTTTAAACTTTCCACCACAAACGCGCTGGCGCCGTCAATCACGGGCCAGACGGGAAAGGCCTGGAAGTCAGTTTCTGGTGATCGGTTGGCGGTTGCCATGCTTTTCCATCCTCATCGCTCGCTCAGAACCTCGTCGAAGACTCGGAATTCTCAGTTGAAGTTCTGGATTCCTGTCCTGCTGTTCGAGCTTCGTCTTCATTGCGCTGTGTTACTGTTGGCTTTCTTCCTTCCTCGTTTACATCCCTGGAAACTGGCACCAGACCGGTCTGCGTGACTGCATCCACGATGCTGGCTCCTCGATAATCTGACTGCTCGTGTTCCATGACCAGCTTGCTACGCTAACGAGCTCGTTGGAAATTGAATTGACTGGATCATTGGAACTCGCGAACTACCAACTGAGTCTGACTGGATGAACGAATGGCTGCACGCATGGAAGGGGCCTCGAGCAATACAGGAAGTGAGGTGGATCAAGCTGCTGAGAGGAGGAATACGATGACTTCGGCAACGGATGTCGATGATAGCAACAATGAGGGAAAAGATGAATTGCGCAAGCAAAAGACGGATGCGAGTACTGTAAGGACTGTTGGAAGGCTGAGGTTGAGAGGGAAGACAGATAATCTGCCGCAGGATTGGTGGTTTGCTGGGACTGGTATGTGCTGTGCTTCCTCTTTCTCTGTCCCTGTTCGCTTCTCTTGTTGTATGCTTTACATTCTTTTCTTTGCGTTATTATACCTGATGTCACATGTTTCCTTGTAAAATGTTGTACTTTCGTGTGGAGAATCGCCATGGGATGGCACGGCGGATTATGGATGATGGATGTAGGATTGCAGAGACATAGCTGACATTGCAAGCCAGCCGTTCCACTGATAGCGGCCACCATTGGGCCAATGGCTAATGTCTTTTCCATTGCTGCTATTGTTACCGAATGGAGACAAACCTTGCCCGACAACGGGCAGTTGCCTAATGGGACCGATGATGCCGGGGTTGGATATGCGGATCCGAAATGGTGGGTTTGAATCTTTCTTTCTGTGCTGATGTGGTCTTTGAAGTCAAAGAGACCCCCTGAGTATTGCTGCTTGTTTCCATATTCCGCTTGGGCTCCTGGGCTCCTGCTCGAGTTCGTCAAACGTTTTGAAGCCTAGCCCTGTCATTGCTAGTGGATCATTGCTCGTCTCTAGCCCCTTTTACCCCTTGTTTATGCAAAGTTAATTCCTTGCTCTACGCTGAGAGCAACATCATGTATTAACTTGTTGCAGGGAGATCGCCATCAACGCCGCATCACTAGTATGTGGTTTCATAGGAAACTTCTACCTCCTCCTCAACTTCACCAGACGAGTTCGATATATCATCGCCCTACCAATGACGATAATTTTCTGGTATTTTGCAACCGGCATGGTATTCAACCTTCCTCCCTCCCTTCTCTCCATACCATACTAATATCACCACAGCTAATCGGAGCCATCGCCGCCCTCCACCGATACGCACCCCCCATCCGTCCCGGTCAAACCTACAGCCAAGGCTTCTGGTACGCCATTCAAGCCTGCGTGCTCTACCTCGTCGGATCCATGCTTCTCATGCTCAACATGCTCGGCTACATCCTTGGCCACTACCCACAACAATTCGAACTCGACGATTCCCAACGCACTTTGATCCTGCAAACCATGCTCTTCTTCATCTGGCTCGCCGGCGGCGCTGCGGTCTTCGCTAACATCTGCAACTGGAGCTTCCCAGACGCGCTTTATTTCTGCGAAGTCACCGTCTTAACCGTGGGATTTGGAGATTTTGTGGCTGACAATGACGTGGCTAGGGGACTGGTGTTTCCTTATTCGGTGGGTGGCATTATCTTTTTGGGATTGATGATTCAGAGTATTGCGAAGTTTGCGAAGACGCTGAATCAGACCAATATCATTAAGAAACATGAGATGAGACAGAGGGAGAAGACGTATGGGAGGAGTGTCACGGATGAGCAGGAGCTGAGAGCTAGGCTGGGTCTGCCGCCAAGGAGACCGAGTGCTCCGGAAATCGGCAATGGGATGCTGAATCAGAATGGTGATGTGAAGGGAAGATATGAGCTAAATGGCCATGGCCATATCTCTGTCGATGGGCAGAAGGTTACTTTCCACGGACCTGCTAAAGAAGCCAGCGGAGCCTCAGCACTGGAAAACCAGCGTCCTAGAAGTCGCCACGAGGAGCGAGAGAAACACCGTCTCGAGAAAGAAATCAAAGTCCTCGCTGTGCGGCGTAAACGTCTTCTTCTTTTGAAAGAAGAAAAGGACCGTTTCGAAGCCATGCGCCGCATTCAGCACAACACACGGCGTTTCAAAAAATGGTACTCCCTCTCCCTCAGCATTCTCGCTTTCAGCACGCTCTGGTGCATCGGCGCCTTGGTTTTCATGTACGCCGAAGCCCGCTTGCAAAATCTTTCCTATTTCGAAGCGCTGTACTTTTGCTACGTTTGTCTCTTAACGATAGGATATGGAGACTTCTCGCCAAGGAGTAATGCGGGAAAGGCGTTCTTTGTCATTTGGAGTTTGGTGGCGGTGCCGACTATGACGATTCTGGTGAGCGATTTGAGCGATACGGTGGTGAGTGCTATTGAGAGGGGGACGTGGTGGGTGGGTGACTGGACGGTGTTGCCGAAACAGGGGGTCTGGAGGGATTTCCTGGAGAAGAATCCGAGGTTGCGGGATTGGATTGTGAGGTGGGGGACGGAGAGGAAAGAACGCAAGCGTGTGGAGAGGGGGTTTCAGGTTGCGGATCCGGATGATGTGGCGGAGGAACAAGAGGTTGAGGATACGTTGGGGACTGAGAGCAATCCGATGACGCTGGAGCGATTGGCGGATCAGGAGGAGGAGGAGGAACATCAGTTGGCTAGACACTTGGCCGTGGCTATTAAGAGGGTGGCGCAGGATATCGGGAAGCACCCACCGAAACAGTATAGTTATGAGGAGTGGGTGGAGTTTACGAGGTTGATTCGGTTTAGTGCTAAGGGGAGAGAGGAGGTGGAAAGGGAAGAGGAGGAGGAGGGCTTGGTGGAGTGGGATTGGATTGGGGAGGATAGTCCGATGTTGGCGGATGTTGGGGAGAGTCAGTGGGTGCTGGATAGGTTGTATGAGAGTTTGAACCGATATATTAGAAGGCAGGCGAGGAAGGTGAGTTCATGAGGTTGGGGCTGGAGTGGACTTGTTCCGAGTCTGGAGTCATGCTGAAGTAGTTTACTAACTGTGTGACAGGCCCAACAACAGCGCGATCATAATCACAAGCGGCATCGTTCTAGCAGACGCACTAGCAGACACGATTGGCACGATGAGAGGCTCGCGGAGAAGGCAGTCTCTGAATATAGTCTCGCGGTGTCGCGTTCCGACATTGCACATGGAGGATCGAGTTCAGGGGCGGATACTTCAAGGCCTCGGACAGACCACAGGCCATGATTTTCATACCACAAGAAAGCCGAGACAAATGGGTGCCCAAAACATCCAGAATCGTTGAAACTGGTTCAGATTTGAAGGAGTGGTGCCGAAAACCAATATACTGGACAAAGGTAGTCCAAGGGGGAGGAGGGGGAGGATCAGTCGATGTGCAACAAAAGAAAGAGCTGGAATCTGATTGGCCGATCAGTTCTGTCGGATAAGATGTTCTGTCGATTCGTGGAAATACCCATGTTGTCGGTGAAATGTTTTGAGCCATTGACAGTTGGGTTTGGGGATGGGGGGTTTGTTGGGAAGCGACAGAGAAATGGTCGCCTGAGGAGTTTGGAGTCCTCCCAAAGCATTTCTTCTCACACTCACCTAGCATTTACTGTGGAGCGGATGATGCAGGATTATTCAGTCTTGTTTATGTTATGCATGGTATGGGGAGCATAGTTCAGAGAAAGGGTATTAGGCTGCATAGGGGGATGGATAGGCGCAATGATCGAACGAGCAAACTCTTCGATTCGGCTTCGAACAACTGGAGTCCTGGATATCCATAGGCAGGTACATAATAGCGATCATTTCGAGTACTAGTAGTAGCTGTGAATATGGAGATGTCAAGCGTCGTGGAACTGCTCGGCCCTGAATTTGTCTTGGATGCTGTTTCCCTGAACCCTGATTCAAGGCCAACCAAACTTGATTAACACCCACGCAGCCTTGATCCCAACGCAACATTGTCACACAAGTGAGCAAGCACCACTTCATACCGGATGCCTAGCCGCCACTTGTGTGTATATAACAGCTCTACAACCCCCTTCCTCTTCCTCCTTTCTTCTCACCCCCCTCCACCATCCAAACCTCCAACCCTTCTCGCCCTCCAAAATTGTCGCACCAACCACTAACCAACCACAAAACCCAAGAACCCAGAATCTTCCCAAAAATGCCAGACGCACAAGGCGAATGGCGTTGGCGTTGGCAGTTCGTCCCCGCCCCACCACCACCCGCCGACCCCACCAGGGAACATACCCTCCCAGCACCCGGTATCTATTCCTGGGGCAACCCCATTCCGCCCATTCCAGTGCCCGGTGGAGCGTTGCTTATATGGCAAGAGTTCCGGCCGCACGGATCTTCCAACGGATCTTAAAGTTGTGATAGGAGAGGAAATGACTGGGCGAAGCGTGTTACTGATTCGCGGGGATGGTGCATGGCGAAAGGTTCTTCTGGAGATTTACGACTCGCGAGCGCTGAATCTTCGTTGATGTTTGTGGCTCGAGGGCCCTGTCACGTTTTGGGGCGTTGATATTTAGCGTTGGATTTTGAAAGGGCGAAGGCCTGGGGGGATGCTGGCTAGCCTCTAGGTAGTAGACTAGTAAGGGGTTATATTACAATCAGCAAAGTTATTCTTCGATGAGGCACTACTCCACAGTCCACTGCGAGTTTATCTTTAAGTTGATTTGGAATTCGGGGGCATAGCAGGAAGAAAGGGATGGCTTTACTCCACGCTCAGCAGCCGTGCTATTAGCCTCTTGTCTTGTGTACCTATAAGTAAAAGCAAATGCATTTGCGCTCCATTAATGTTTTGGCTTTAATTCTGGCAGTCTCATGCCACTGTCTGGTCTGCACTTGCCACTTTGAGTGTACCTGACAACATCCGGTACTTTCCCGCTACTAGTAGGTACTCTTAGAGTTCACCCAGCGAGAATACCTCAACTTCATACACTTCAAATATTGCAATTGTCATTTTTACAGTCTCCTTCTTTGCCATAAGCCATGTACAAAATCCCCGCTGATTTGCGAGCCCAATGGGACGAGGTAAGACACCTACTGCGCACGCAAAAGCGATGGGAATAACCCAAGTGATTGAGAGGAGTCCAAGTTAACTTCCCCCAGGCCCTTCACCTCCTCAAATGCGATCCTCCGAATGCCCGAGGCATAGAAACTCTCCTCGATCTCCGCAAGGGCCGTAGACTCGGACTCCTCCAGCGTACAATCGTGGCTGCTCTCCTAGGATCCTGTCTCCCTCTCGACAACCCAGACAAGGCCCCAGAATATTACCTCCGCGATGCTCTCAAAGATATTGGCGTCGCTCGCATGAACTATCCTGGCCAGCATACGAAGCGTCTGGATCTAATTAAAGAGCGTGTGAGGAGCAATCTCGAGGCGCTGAAGCAGGAGAAGAAGGAGAAGAAGCGTCTGGAGAAGGAAGGAGAGACGGAGGCACCGGCCGCAGATGACGCTTCTGATGGCGAAAAGGAAGAGGTCTGGTTCGAAGACCACGAGCGTCCAGAACATCACAAGACGCTAATTTCTATGCTCAACACTAGATTGAGGGAATATAACGATTGGGAGGCGGAAAAGGCCTGGTCCGATAGCCGCGAGTTCAGGGTTCCGGATCATCAGCAGCCCGTGGATTGGTCATTCTCCAACGTGAGGGGAGATACGGCAGCATGGCCCGAACGTCCAGCTTGACTTCTGAGCACCAGGCTTCCGCCCAGACTTCTGGCGGTGGTTTTGTGACTTTGTCACCAAGTGACAATTCTTGTGCCCTCGCCATAGGCCCTTGAAGAAGTAGGGATATTCCCAAACATTCAACAATACCTTCAATAACTCAGAATATTATAAGTGTTCAGAAATAGTTCAAATAATTGGGAAGTGTAACGCAAGAAGTGACACCACGAGACTGTTTGCTTCGATCTTTTTGAAGACAACTGGCAAGAGATCCGACCTACTTTGTATAAATGCCTACCATCCGCCACGGGCTCCAAGGGAAAGAGTGGCAGTTTTCTTCGAAGACCGATCTGGCGAGAGGGAAGTTGAAGGGACGTTCATCTAAGACTCCGAATGTTCTGTTGAAAGAAGAGATGGGAGGGCTTGCGGAGTCGCGAAAATGCTCCAATACGAGACAGCACGGACCACTTAGCAGTCATTTCGAAAGCGTCGCTATTCAGGACTCCATTGTCATAAACTGTGTGCGCCACTCGCTTCAACCTCTTTTCAAGAAACGAGTGTTCAAGGAGCAGCGTGGAAAGGGGTTAAAGAGAGTGGCGCAGGCTACGAAACTCCTCGATTACAAATTTACGCCACATCATGTCGGCCGACACCAACGACTTGAGACCTCCAAAACTGAGAGATCGATGTTCATGCGTTGATACCTAAGAACAATTCATCTCAATCCTAAGATTCGGAGCACATTACAGCGTGGCTGCTTCCCATGCCTTTCAACCCTTTCTCCGAGCCATGGGACGTCACCTGGCGCACAGCTCTCGGTACCTCAACCTCATAGAAGACGGTTGGAGTGAACCAGAACACTGACATCTGCGAACCACAGTCCGCCTTCCACGGCTCGTACCGCACCATGTCTTGATGTTGACTGCACCTGACGTGCGATACACTGTGGCAAACCTCCCGTCTCGCGGTCAATACAAGATCCCAGTCTACATCTTTGTCCCTCCTAGTCTGGACGCCACAAGAGTTAAGGAGCTGCCTGTCCTGCTCGACTTCCATGGAGGAGGTATTTGTGATTCCAACAATAATCTAGTCAAGAGCTTCGATCATGCTTAGATTTGGCTGATCAATTGAATGTTTCTAGGGTTTTTCCTGGGGTCATGCCTCGAGCAGGCCCCATTCTGTGGAATGATGGCAAAAGAACTCGAATGCGTAGCAATCAGTGTGGACTACCGAATGGGACCAGTCGACAAGTTTCCAGCCGCCATTGAAGACGCAGAAGACATTCTCCGCGCCATCTTGGTCGAGTCTGCGCCGGCTTACAAGGAGCTACGCGAAGCCATCTCGCAAAAGGTGACATCGAATGCGAGAGAGGCAGCTAGGAAGGCTGGTCGATCAAACGAGCACTGCGAAGATATGGTGGCCGGTCTCGACAAAAGCCGTATAGCCGTCTCGGGTTTCAGTAGCGGCGGCAACATTGCGCTCAACTTGGCTCTCTCGGTTACAGGGCAGCAAGAAGGTGCACCCTGGCCGAGCGTATTCCCCAAAGACTACAAATTCGACATCCCACTCTTGTTATACTACCCGTCTCTAGACGCGACCATGCTGCCTTCGGAACGAACTGCCCCGCCGGCGGCGCCAGTGTCGAAGAGCTGGTGGTCGCAAACGAATGATGTTCTGCAACCGACGTACCTCCCGCGAGAGCAAGCTGCCCACCCAAGAGCGTCTCCGGGTCTTGCCGACCTGAATGGCTTGCATTCGAAAGCCCGAATGTTACTAGTCCTGCCCGAGATAGACTCGCTTGCCGAGCAGAGCGATATTTGGGTGAAGAAAGCGAGTACAGGGGGGAGAGAAGGTGATTTGAAGGTAGTGAGGTTCCCGGGTATGAAACATGGCTGGACCCAAATGCCGGAGAGCTGGCTGGGCGTGGAGGAGAAGAGGACCAGGAAAAGCATCTTTGAAGATACAGTGACGTTCACCAGAGCAGCATGGGATAGGCAGAAGGAGCAGAGTAACGGGTAATAGCACGGCTGAGTCTCAATCACTTGGATTTCTCCCAATCATTTGGATTCCTTCTAATACCTAAACTTGGATTCCTCCTAATTACTTCCACTTTCTCCGATTGATTGAAGCTCTCTCAACCACTGGGATTTCCCTCGATCATTTGATTTGTTCTGATTACTTGGCTTCTGAATTGAAGTGTGCCTGAGTTTCTCAGTTCGCGAGCGACTGGAGGCTCGCGAAGCAGCTCAGAGCACGGACCGCTTGGCACCGCTAGATCTTATCTTAGCGCACGCCGATACATCGAGTTTTTTCTCACGGCCATTCCGCCTCATCGAGTTTTCAGCATCCTCCATTCCCGTTCTCACTTTCTCGTCGAAACCTTCTCCGTCGCCGTTCTCAGCGATTTGATTCCGTTCTGAGCAGCAGGAACAGGAGGTATTCTCGACAAAATGCAGGCTTTCTGCAGAAGAGGCCCGGCCTCGATACGCAATGTCTTGCGATCAACCCAATTCGCCTCCTCCACCATCCGTCCGCTCGTTCTGAGGTCCACCACGGTTTCGCGTTTACAGATCAATGCGCCGGCCATACGGTGTCTCCACCAGTCTTTTGCCAACTTCGAAAGATATAATACAAATGTCGATTTCGCGGGTGAACGCGAGGAACGCGAAGCAGGCACTCTCTCTGAGGGTCCGATAGTCACCAAGTTCCAGGAACTGGCAGACAGAAACCTGGTCAGCCCCGTCATCGTCAACCAGATCACCCGGGGGTTCGGCTACGAGAACATGACCCCTGTGCAGTCCAAGACCATCAACGAGACTCTCAAGGGTACCGATGTGTAAGTCTTGACGCCTTTCATCCACGTGTATCTCCTGCTAACATCTGCTAGCATCGCTCAAGCCAAGACTGGTACTGGTAAGACCTTGGGTTTCCTCGTACCCGTTGTCGAACGAATCCTCCGACAGGACCCTGAGCTCGGTCAGGGAGGCCGATACAAGCCCAGAGCCTCTGCATCCGACATTCGAGCTATCATCATTGCACCAACGCGTGAACTGGCCGAACAGATTGCTGTCGAGGCCTCGAAACTCGTCAGCAACACTACGATGAGAGTCCAAGTTGCGACTGGTGGTAATAACAAGAGAGCAATGCTGTTGAAGACGAAACGCGAAGGATGCCATATTCTTGTTGCGACCCCTGGTCGACTACAAGATCTTTTGACCGACCCTTACAGCGGAATCCGTGCCCCAGAGCTGGACGCTTTGGTCCTTGACGAAGCCGACAGACTGTTGGACCAAGGCTTTTCACAGGATATTGAGCAAATTATCAAGATTCTGCCGAGTAGGCAAGAGAAGGATCGCCAGACGCTTCTGTTCTCGGCGACCATCCCGAAAGAAGTCATGCACTTGGTGCGCAGTACATTGAAGCCGGACTTCCAGTTTGTGCAGACTGTTGACCCCAATGAGCCTGCAACACACGAGAAGGTTCCCCAGAAGGTAGTGGTGATGAAAGGCTTTGAGAACACCATGCCATCTTTGCTGGAACTATGCAAGCGAGAAATCGCCGCCAGTTCCTCATCTCCCGATGGAAAGCCATTCAAGGCAATGGTCTTCTTCAGCAGCACAAACAATGCTATTCTGGCGGCAGAGATCTTCCAGAATCTCAGAACACCCGGTGAAAGCACCTTTGGCCGCCATCCTCTTGGACCTACACGGATCTTTGTGATCAACGGACAGATGACCCAACAAGCACGAACTCATGCAGCAGAGGGATTCCGTCGGGCTATCTCGGCTATCCTGTTCTCGACTGATGTGACTGCTAGAGGAATGGACTTCCCTGGTGTCACTCACGTTATTCAGGTTGGCATTCCACCAACTCGCGACCAATATATCCATCGCCTTGGCCGCACTGGACGTGGTGACAAATCCGGCGAGGGCTGGATCTTCTTCCACGACCTTGAATTGCCCTCTGCACGACGCAAGCTCCGTGGTCTTCCCATCTACCCCGACAGCAGCCTGCAGATTCCTTCAATCGACATGACTCAAACTGCTCAGTTGCCCGCATCTACCGCCCAGATTCTGGCCGAAGTGGGAGCTGGCACCAAGCAGGTTCATCCCGAAATTCTTGAGGCTGCCTACATGTCTGCGTTCAATGAGAGAGAGGAGACGGGTAACAAGGCGGCGCTTGTGCAGGCTATCAACCAGTGGACTCGATATGGATGGGGTATGGAGACGCCCCCTAAGGTTCCGCCCAAGACAGCTCAGAGACTGGGTAATCCTCCTGGCTTGCTTGTGGGCCACAACCGCCCGAGATCTGATGACTTCGCTGGTCAGTTCGGTGGTGGCTTCCCCCCCGGACGCGGACGCGATGGAGGCCGCGGTGGCGGCTTCGGAGACAGGTCTGGCGGACGCGATGGAGGTTTCGGTGGCGGGAGAGGAGGTGGCTTTGGAGACAGGTCTGGCGGACGTAGTGGAGGTTTCGGTGGCGGACGAGGAGGAGGTTACGGTGGTGGACGAGGTGGTGACTACGGAGGCGGACGAGGTGGTGACTACGGAGGCCGATCCGGAGGTGGTTACGGAGGCCGATCCGGTGGTGACAGGCAACGCGAGGCGGCAAGCTTCTAGGGTGACATGTCTTGTACGATGATGGCTACCTCGGAAGAGTTGGATGTGGGATATTTTCTGCATGGCTGGCGTACTTGAAAAGGATACCTACTGTATGTGTCTGTTGTATTAATACTAGCGGAGGATATTTGGCGTTGTGGGCCGGATGACGGCTGGCATAATGGCCTACAGCGGCCAGCGGGTGTCATTAGAGCCTTCCCAGAGAGAGGGCATGTACTTGTACATATAGTGCTGCAATCAACGACATCTCAACTGCAGGTTTGCTTTGGGAATCATTCCAGGGAGGTGCTCACTGGGACTTCAGCTTGCATTAATACTGCCAGTCCCGCAGAATCTTCTTTTGCTCCTCCACAACAGCCTTCAAAGCATCTCGCTCTTTGATCATCTCATAATCCCAAACGTCAAACGTAATAATGCTTTCGAAACTTAGTGTTTATTGTCGCAGTACAGCTCGGGGATCTCGGGAATAAGCAGATGGCGGGGTCGAGGAGACTGACTTCGACCAAGGGGTTCTTGTTGCATTGAAGTTCTTCGCAATCTCCCACGCAGGTCTAATCTGCTTGGAGCGGACGTCTTCCGTTGGCTGTCCCCAGTCTCGGGATCTGGGTTGCCGGCGAGAGCGACATGAGGCGATCAACGAAACTCATGAGACGAGGACGGGAGCACGGGCCATCAGGGGACCGGACCAATTGGGTGGGGGCTTTCGTGCGAAAGCCGAAATCAATTTGCTTTATCATATCGAGCTTCTCCTTCCGCATCCCTTTCTCGCACACGCGACCCTAAGCCTCCCCTTCTCCGACTGCTCCATAGTCGCCCCCAACGAAGACTCCTTCTCCCAGGCCGGGTCTTCCCCCTTCCGGCGTGTCGAGAACTTCATTATTCATCCGCCAATTGCGAGATTGGCAAAGACTCGATTGCTTTTCCGAATCCCGAATTCTGAGCTACACCAATTGGCGATTAAGCTCTCAACAACATTTTCTCCCACTTTGCGACAACTCCACTATATTCAAGATGGGTGGAATGGGTGCAATGCAAGGCAGCACCGCCGTCAGAGCTGTGGTTGAGAATGCGACCATCGCATCTCTGAACGACACTGTCGCCCACAAGCTTGCCTCCTCGCCGATCGAGAGTGTTCTCGCAAGCTTGGCAGGAATGAGTGTCTGGACTGTCCTCTTCACCCTTCTTTTGGTCCTGGTGGTCTACGATCAGTGTCAGTCGCGAGATCTGCTGCATTTGCGCCGAGTGAAGCTAATAGGTCTACAGACAGCTACCTGTGGCAGAAGGGAAGCATTGTCGGCCCAGCGTGGAAGATGCCCTTCATCGGTCCTTTCTTGGAGTCCCTGGATCCCAAGTTCGAAGAATACAAGGCCAAATGGGCCAGCGGTCCCTTAAGCTGTGTCTCCGTCTTCCACAAGTGCGTCGCGCCAAAAGTCAAAGCCTCACAGAAAGTCAATTGATTCATACTTTACTGATATTATGCCAGGTTCGTGGTCATTGCGTCTACTCGCGATTTGGCACGAAAGGTTTTCAACTCTCCTATGTACGTCAAGCCATGCGTGGTGGATGTTGCCCCGAAGCTCCTCGGTCACGACAACTGGGTCTTCCTCGATGGCAAAGCGCATGTCGACTTCCGCAAGGGTCTCAACGGTCTTTTCACTCGGCAAGCTTTGGAATGCTATCTGCCCGGCCAAGAAGAGGTTTACGATCAATATTTCAAGAAGTTCCTCAAGGTCACTGGGGATGCTGGAGGAAAGCCGGTTCCATTCATGGCCGAGTTCCGCGAGGTTATGTGTGCTGTATCCTGCCGCACCTTTGTTGGACACTACATCTCGGACGAAGCTGTCAAGAAAATTGCCGACGACTACTACAACATTACCGCTGCTTTGGAATTGGTCAACTTCCCAATCATCGTTCCTTACACGAGAACTTGGTACGGAAAGAAAGCCGCTGATATGGTCTTGGAAGAATTCTCCAAGTGCGCCACTAAGTGCAAGGTTCGCATGCGCGCTGGAGGCGAGGTCACATGTATTATGGATGGCTGGGTCAAGCAAATGATTGATTCCGAGACCTGGACTGAACGTGAGAAGAAGGGTCTCTCGACGGAAGGACTCGAGAAACCAAGCCCAATGCTCCGCATGTTCTCCGACTACGAGATCTCACAGACCGTCTTCACTTTCCTCTTTGCTTCTCAAGATGCTACCAGCAGTGCTTGCACCTGGCTCTTCCAGACTATGGCTCAGCAGCCAGAGATGCTCGACCGTGTCCGCGAAGAGAACCTGAAGGTCCGTGGTGGAGACAGGAACAAGGCGGTCAGCCTGGCCGAGCTAGAATCTATGACCTTCACCCGTGCTGTTGTCAAGGAGCTCCTCCGATACCGCCCTCCCGTCCTTATGGTCCCATACGTTGCCAAGAAGCCATTCCCCGTCACCGACAGCTACACTGTTCCCAAGGGCGCCATGATTATCCCCACCACCTACCCGGCCCTCCGTGATCCCGAAGTCTACCCAAATCCCGATACTTTTAACCCCGAGCGTTGGATCTCCGGGGACGCTGAGGGTAACGGCGCAAGGAACTGGTTCGCTGAGGCCAAGGGCGCAAAGAACTGGTTGGTTTTCGGTACTGGACCACATTACTGTCTTGGCCAGGTGTACGCCCAGAACAACCTCGCATTGATGCTTGGCAAAGCCTCCATGCACCTCGACTGGGTCCACCATCCAACTCCAAAGAGCGAGGAGATCAAGGTGTTTGCCACTATCTTTCCCATGGTAAGTTGTGATATTTTCAGTCGATTCGGATCTGTTGCTAATCGAATGTAGGACGACTGCCCACTTACCATGACCCCACGACCATGAGTTGAGAAGAATTACAGCGGAAGCAATAATGAGTGATGAGCGTTCAGCACATTGCGGTTCAATTCTCCAGTACATAGCCGTTCCCCCCACACGCCACGATACTCCTGGTTCGATGACAACATCGACAGGCCGATTCTTGGCGGGCGTTTGCAGACGATGTCTCTTCTTTCCAAAACTTGGGGGCGCGCAAAAAGCGCTGTGGGCAGGGAGGTGGCTCTTTGAAGCTGCGCCTGCCCGGCGGCAAAATAATGTTACAAAGATGGTTTTAATCAAGACACGAAAAAGAGGCCTTATTAGGCAATTAATACAATAAAACCAATTCAAACTAACGATTTTGACTGTCACTTCGAAACTGAGAACAGCGAGAAGAAACAGCCCCGCTCATGTGAAATAGTGGCGTTGCAATTGATCTGTGAGAGAGTTCTGTCAACTTGAAGTGTGTCAACCCTAACGTTCGTCAAAGCTTCACTGACATCACGTCAACCGCCGGCCCAAGCTTCATCCCACCATACCCAAGCTCCGAACCTCATTCTCAACACCAGCCCTTCATCCCCCAGTCCATAAACCCCTTCACATCCAGCAAAGACAGCCACCAAATCCCCAACCAACAAGATGCGAAGCTCCATCCCAGCCCGCGTGCTGCGTGCACGCTCTGCCGCCGCACCTTCAACTCCATATATCCGCTCCCACCACTCTGGTCCTCTCTTAACGCAAGCTGTGCGATTAAGCTCGCCACACACTTTCCGCAGCTCTGTGAGAGCGAGTATGCAGAATGGTGCATCATATATGACTTGCAAGGCGCAGATGCAGAAACGATGGTCTTCGGACCAAGGCGAGAATGGCGAAAGCAAGATTTATGCTTTTGAAGACGTGCGTTTCCCCTGTCCCCCAAATCTCCGACTCAAGAAGCTGAATGAATGAATCCATGCGATAGATCAAAAACCTAGCGGCAAAACCAGATCCAAACAAAATCATCATCGACGTGCGCGAACCCGCTGAACTTAAAGATACGGGTCGTATTCCGGGTGCATTGAATATACCTATTGTGTCAATGCCCGATGCCTTCTTCTTATCAGAGGAAGAGTTTGAAGATCGAATGGGATTTGAGAGGCCGGGGATGGATAAGGAGTTGGTGGTGTATTGTAAGGCGGGGGTTAGGAGTAGGGCGGCGGCGCAGTTGGCGAGGCAGGGGGGGTGGAGGACCGTGGGGGAGTATCGGGGGAGTTGGATGGATTGGGTTGGGAAGGGTGGGGAGGTGGAGTAACAGGTGTGGTGAGGGGGAATGGGGGAGGGGGATGGCCCGGACGGGGGAGGTGAGAGATGGGGGTGTATGGGGCTTGCTGAGAGTAGTCCTTATGTGTCTGGATTTGAGCCTTTTACATGTTGGAAACGGAGAGTATTCGGAGCTATGTGAGGGGATCGTGTTTGGGCACATCATACATGTCCTGCTTTGGGGATTTGGTGAGCGTTCGGTTGGGGTGTACAAGTTCTGAGCGTCTTTGTAGCCTGGATAAGAGCCAGGAGGCAGAATGATGTGCTCTTCTAGAATCGCTATGTGCGACTGCTGAATACAAGCTTCATCCTGGCCAATCCAGGGGGGCATTGTTAGACGATGGAAGTCCGTATACACTCTGTGCTTCCAAGATATTAGGAACACTTACTCACACTGCAAAGTTCTGGTAACAAGTATTCCGGAAACTGGAGGGACCAGGGTCGTTTTTAGGGGATGCTGATAAACAGAAGTCGTCAAATTCATTACATACACTGTCAGACAATCTCCGATTTCTCGGCTACCAGGATTGGGCGTGTCGTTATGAAGCCGTAGATTCTTCTTCGAGTTCGATGTCGCTGTATATCCAAGCTGAGTTGAGTGTGAAAAAGACGAAGCGCCGCTATATGCAAAACCACCCCGATTCTGTTTGTTCCTGCCGTGCTTCGTAGTTGATGGTCCTATCATTCTCTCATTCAAAGGCCGTATAAGAACCCAATTAGATGCCACGCGCTAAACGCAAGCCAGACCCCTGAACACCAAAAAGCGACGCCCCAGCGGAGTTTCTTCATCCCAAGCCAGCAGGACATTCAATACTGCGGGACCTGTCCCGCCCCGTACCCATAACCCGGAGCAGGCACAGGCGGTGCATACGGCGTACTCCCCTCCCTTCTATGCATCTCCCTTTCCCTCTCCCTCTCCCTCCCAATCGGCGGCATCCTCTCCTTCCTCGGTGCAGCATGCATCGGCGGCGCCACACTCGGCGCCCCCTGCCCGCTGACCCCGCCCAAACCCATTTTCCTCGTCGCCTCCTCCAGACCCGTCCGTTGCCTCGCCTTCCTCGCACCCCCATTCAGCGCACTCAACGGCGGATCCTTGATCGCCGGATCATCATCATTCGGCAAACTCAAGTCGACAAGCCCGTAGAAGTATTCGAGCACTTCGGGGTAGCGCTGTACTGAGGAACGCCAGTCTTCGTCGATGCCGGCTTTGAGCGCTGCGTTGGCGGCGGCGATGTCGGCGGGGTTGGGGCGCGAGCGGTAGTAGTAGGCGGCGTGTTCGGTCATGGCGGCCATGTGGGTGGCGTGGTCGGCGTGCCGGCGGTTGCTGAGGACGGTGAAGTATTCGAGGATGTAGTCCTGGGCGTGGCCGCGGACCCAGGAGCTGTTTGTTTGTGGTGTTAGAATGTTGGAACTTCTGGATGGTGAAGAAAGTGGTTTTCCAAGAAGAGAAAAAGGAAATGGAATAGGGATATATGATGGAAAAGAGGGATGTTACCGGATGTCGTTCATAACGGAAGTCATCATGCGCTGCTCGGCCTGGCGCACGGCGAGATCTAAACCCTTGGCCTCGCAGTCGCACTGGGCCACGGCCGGACGCCGACAGATGGCACAATCAGGATCCATGATTTTGATGCGCCGTCTGAAGTAGCCGATGCTGCGACGTTTAAGGGAACGGGGCTTCTTGATGTAGCGCTGGGTCAGCACGTTTTCGAAGATGATTCTGTACATCATGGTGGCGGCTGGAGGCTGGGAAGATTGGAAAGTCCATAGTAACGGTAGGAGGGAGGGAAAGATAGCCACTGGGCAGGAAAAGTAGTCTTTTGAGACGGGAAGGCGTTTCGGGGAGTGGATGCTGGCTGGACGGAGTCTCATATGATAGTAGAGAGTAGGGTCATGAGTGCGGGCACCTCTTCGTGATGGGGACTTGAGCGAGACGGGAGACATCTGACCTGGCTGGAATATGGCACAGCTAAAATGGAGCTTACCTTGGTCCTTGGGTCATGCAACAAGTTGGAGAAGAGGAGAAGTTGGCGGTCGATGGGCCCCTGCACGAGGGGTGGCCAGGAACGGTGGAACTCAAGATGATGATGAAGGCGGGCCGCGGCCTTTTAGACTCTGCTAACTCTCGTAGCTTTCCTTACCCGTCTTCTAAGCTCATGTTGGCCAGGTGTCGGTGAGCGTTAATGCAGGACCCACTCGAGCTGCTGCAATAGAGGCATGCTTGTGATTGGCAGCGTGGATGGCTGGTGCAAGGTGTTGCCGTGGCTCGAATGCGGGCACGCCGCATGTCATCTGTAGCGCTGTCTCAAGACAGGAGCCAGCCCTTGGTCACTTTTTGACTTTGCTCACCACATGGGAGGTATTCATATACAAATACAGTGAGATAAATAAAGAGGTCTCGATTTCCTCAAAGTTGGTCCTCCACTTCTGCTGAGCAGATGAGAGAGCAACATCCGGGTCGCTTCTCATGACGATTTTGTGTTGCTTCTGCTGTCTGGCGAAGCGCCCCATGACTTGGGATCTCACGCGGATGAGGTCTGGACCTTTCAGACTTCGAAAATGGTACATGTAGCAAGACTTCGAAAGAACGTTTTGCCACAGAATGGTGCCTCGACCTTGGCTACCTCGGGCTGGACAGTTCATTCAAGTCGATGCGTGGCAAGGCTGGATGGAATCCAGGGTTAGTACGAAGAACATCAAGGTATCTCTCACCACTTTTCACCTCGGAGCCCTGAACTATGTTGACTTTTGCTTTCGGCAGTGTCTTATCATGAGCTAGCTGACCAGTAAAGCCGTTCCGAGTATCCACCCCCGATAACTTGTCAAGCCACCTCCAGAGTCTGATCCCCCTGCGTAGCTTGCTATCCCCAAGAACTTGCTATTTATTAGCCGGGAGGAAATCTTTGTACAAACTTTTCGAATCAGCGCCGTGCGATGCTTCCGTAACCGAGAAAACGCCGCCAATGAACTCCGGTAGTCTCAAAACCCATGTCTGCCCAGCACACGCATCTCAGACAGTGTACCGGTAACTGGCGTATCGGCCAGCTGTCTCGGAGTGCCTGATGATCTTCACCACCTGGCCTCTCCTCAGTCCGTAATACCTTGCCACTGGATCGCCGAGCTGGATACGCGGGAGCTGGGTGGCCTTCAGACGGTATCGCTTGAGCAGGGCCTGCTTCTCCTCACCGCTGAGGAGGATGTGCTTGGGGACCAGGTCGTGGTGGGTAATGTTGACGAGCAAGTCCTGCTCGTTGAAGACTTCGATCTTGGTCTGCGCGGCGACGGCAGGGATGATCTTCAGAGCGGAGGGGGTGATGTTGACCTTGGTCACGAGGATGCCGCCGTAGTGGCTGCCTTTCAACACACTCTGAGCGAAGTTGCGCATCTGCTTGATACCAACCGACTCGTCTCCCAGAAACTCGATGTAGATAGTGCCGATTTCTGCCTTGGGGTTTGGCTCGGCGTCAGTGACGGGCGCGGTGTACTTCGCGATCATGGCCTGGCTGGGTCTGGCAGTGAAGTTCATTGCGGCGCGACTGCAGGGCCTGTTAGTACAGACATGAGAGAGGCGCGCATGCGCTCAGAACGTACTTTGGGGTGCCATCGGCGTTGCAGTAGGTGCTTTTGAAGTGGTCGAGGGGAATGCGAATTTCCTCGTCGGTCAGCTCATAGCCCTGGCTCCAGTTAGCAAGCTGCTTGAAGGGCAGGTCGCTGGGCGCATCATACTCGGTCCGCCACCATCTCGTGGACAGTTCTCCAGGCGCGCCACAGCTTCACAGCCTCGCGCTCAGCATCGGACTTCTGCCTGTCGGGAGCTTCGGAAGGCATGTTGGTGTGGTGTGTGGAGGTAGAGGGCGACGGTGCAGTTGGACTGTAGAAGGAGTGGTGGGCGTGTCGTGGGCGGGTGCAGTCTGGAGCGCGATGTGTCTTTGAGGATCACAACTTTTTGGTGTTTCCGTTCTTCGCGATTAGCATTGGGCCTTAGCGCCAAATCGCATGGGGGTCCGAGCTTTGCGAGGGACAACTTGACTTTCACCTCAAAGTTAGGTACCTATTGAGCCATGGACCCCGCATTTAAGCATGCAAGGCTTCTTGTTTCTTGGTTCAAAATTCTTAAATCAAGTTACACTTTCCTGCACGCATCCAAGACTGTCTGCGATATTTCCTGATACATGGAAAGTGAAAGTGAATGAATGTCGTTGTTTGAAAGTACTTAATGATCGCCTTCTTCAACCAGGTGCTTGGAGCGGGCGGAAGCGCCTCTCTGCTTGTCGGGCGATAGATAGTCCGCGCGCCGACGCACCCGACTGCGGCCGTGCATACAGCTCGGCTAAATTTCTCAGGGCGCATCTTGGTGGCTTTCGAGTCCAGTCGCTGAAATCCATCTTCTGCGACTTTTGGGACCTGCACCGTACTCTCTACCACCGCAGCCGAACTCCCGCCCACCACTCTCCCGCGGCCACTCCCTGTCCGGCCGACTCTTCACTCCGACTCCATCTCCCCGCAAAGGACCCATTCCTTCGTCCGAACCCTCACCATGGCTGACCTAGCTACTGCATCGGGCGCTGCCATGTTCGACGCTGGAACTGCTGCTCCGGTCGAGAAGAAGAAGCCCGAGAAGCCCGACGAGGAGGCTTTCAAGCAAGCTCTCAAGAAGGCCGAGAAGGAGCATGCTGACGCCATGGTCCGCTTCGTATGTGCTCCCTGGTACATCCATTCAAAGTACAGCTGGCTGACTACTTGACTACAGAATGCCGCCAAGAGCAAGGTCGACACCGCACTCCCCAAGGGCAAGGACTCTCCGGCCAACAAGCGCCGACAGGAATTGATGACGGAGCGCGCTGAGATCCAGAAGCAGCAGGCCGCCTCCAAGGGCGGACGCAACCAGGTCATGGACCAGATCAAGAAGCTCGAGGAGCAAGTGAAGAGTCGCATTGCTGAGCAGAAGCTGGCCAGAGGCAAGGTCGCCTTCAGGAGTGCTGAGGATGTCGACCGGGAGATCGAGCGTCTCGAGAAGCAGGTCGACTCTGGCTCGATGAAGTTGGTCGACGAGCGCAAGGCCCTGACCGAGATCTCCAACCTCCGCAAGCAGAAGAAGGGTTTTGCTGGATTCGAGCAGGCCCAGGCTGGAATCGATGATCTCAAGAAGAAGATCAAGGACTTGCGCGACGGACTCGACGACCCTGCCGCCAAGGCTCTCAGCGACCGCTACAGCAAGATCACGGCCGAACTCGACGCCATCAAGGCTGAGCAGGACGAGGCTTACAAGAACATCAACGCTCTTCGCGACGAACGCACCAAGTTGCACACCGAACAGCAGGAGAAGTACATGGCCATCAAGAAGCTCAAGGATGACTACTACAGCCAGAAGAAGGCCTTCGGCAACTGGGAGTTCGAGGCACGCCAGAAGGCTAGGGAGCGCGCGCGCGCCGAGCGTGAAGCTTTCGAGAAGCAGAAGCGCAAGGAACGTGCCGAGAAGGCTCTCGAGGAGGCCTCATACCCTGCCTACAGTGAAGAGATCCGCCGTGCAAAGAACCTCGTCTACTTCTTGGACCCCACCTCCGCACCCCCCTCTGCCGCTCCATTGGTCGCTCCCAGCAAGTTCTCTGCCGAGCCCCAGCGCAAGGTTGATGACTCCGACTTGAAGGGTGTTAAGGTTCTGCGCAAGGAGGACCGCGAGGAGGACTACTTCAAGGGCACCGGCGGAAAGAAGGGCAAGAAGGGTCGCAAGGCCGCCAAGGACGACTCCCCAGCAACCACCCCTGGTACCAGCGGACGCGCAGGTGGTTTCATGTGCCCACCTTCCGTCATCGAGGACTGTGGATCCATGGGCATTGACCCTCCCATGGTTGCTAGCGAAGTTCCCGCCACCTTGGAGAAGGTGAAGGAGAAGTTGGCCTTCTGGGAGAAGGACCAGGAGGCCCAGACCCAGCGCGTAAGTTTAGGAATCTCTTGACTCGCAACTCCTGTGCGTCTGCTAACATTTGACCCTAGAACATCGCCAAGGCCAAGAGGGAGATCGAGAAACTGGATGCTGCCGAAACCGGTAAGCCCATCCCCGAGGACAAGACTCCTGAGGCTCCTGTCTCAAACGGCGATTCGAAGGCAACTGCTGCTGTCGAGGAGGGTGGATCCGTGGCCAACGAGATTGCCTTGGTCAAGGAGGCTGTTGCTGATGTTGCTGCGGACTTGGCCGGTGCCTCTATCGAGGAGAAAGCCGAATAGACTCTTTTCCTCGTTTTTGTGTAAGGCATTTCCGACAGCATTTGGGTGGTTGGTATCCGTCCCAATTGGCATGAAAAGTTCGTCATTTTCAGCGCATAAAAGGGTGGGATGGATCGTATCGTACAAACAAAAGGTCGCGGGATCTCTGCTGCACAATTCGTGCCCCTGTACAATACCCCCAAGAATACTACTTTGAACAACAAGGCGTCCTGCATGATGTGATTCCGCCACATGGAAACCTAGGCTCTCGAGACCCTTGGTGATTTGTTAATAATTACCAAGGTTTCCTGACCTCGAGTGATCCAGACATGAATGATAGACGCAAGATAGGAGGTACCTCGTAAGTACCCCTTTCAAGTTCTACCTCATCTAAACAATTATCTGACAGTACCAACTCTACTCCAATCCAAGCTCGTTACGGTTCATCACAGATCAATTCTTTTACCCATCCCCACTCCTGGCCGCCGCCATCACCGCCAACGTAGCCGCATCCATCTCCTCAAAATCCTCCTTTTCCACCTTCCCATAACGATCCATAGCCTCCTTCCAAACCGCATCCACCCCATCATCCCTCACATCCAGCTCCCCCAAATCATCCCAAATCCTCTGCACAGTCCACCCAATCTTCTCCATAAACGCCTCCAACCCCCCCTCGCCTCCACCCGCATGATAGCTCTTAAATGGCCCCGCGACTGCCCACCTCGGTCCCATACTCGCCTGCACAACCTTATCCACATCCTCAACACCCACCACGCCTTCTCTGACCAAATGCACCGCTTCTTTCAACAGCGCAAAAGCCAGCCGATTCGCCACAAAGCCCGGCGCTTCTTTTTTTACAAGCACCGGTTCTCGCCCCATATTCCGCCAGAACGCCACTGTTTTCGACACAGCCGCTTTCTGCGTCGACTGAGTCGGCACAATCTCCAACAACGGCATGATATGCGGCGGATTATACGGATGCACGACCAACAACCTCGTTTTATCTTTCATATCCTGTGCTTGCGAACTCGCCGGTATGCCGGATGTGGAACTCCAGAATAGCGCACGGGGTGATGCATGTTGTTCGATTTCGCACCAGATGTGGCGCTTGAAATCGAGGTGCTCGGGGCCTTGTTCTTGGATGATGTCGGCGTTTGCGACGGCGGTTTTGAGGGAGGAGACGATGGAGATTTTGCCGCTGCTAAAGATGGAGGTGGCGGCGGAGGGGGGCAGGAGGGTGGAGAGGTAGGTGGGGAGGGTTTGGCGGACGTATTGGAAGATGTCGTCGCGGGTGTCGTAGATGGTTACGGAGTGGGAATGGGAGAGGTGGAGTGCAGCTGGTGTGGGCCGTGACAGGTCAGCTGTGGTCGCGAACTCCCGATTTCTTACGAATCACGGTCCGGTTGAGACGATGGAAGTTCATGAAAATGCTGGGGCGACTTGAGGCTTTTGATACATACCAAAGGAGAGACCGATAGTGCCAGCGCCGATAATGGCGATTTTAGCGGGAGGGAGTTTAGCAGGGGGTTTGGAGCCGGCCATTGAGGCCACTGGGCAAAGGTACTATGTATAAAGTCAGGTGTTTCTATGGCGAGTGATGTGGAGGCATCAGGTATCAGGGTATTCTTGCGGATATAATTCTTGGGAAGCAGTTACCATGCAGATCATCATCGAGGTATGCACTCTAATTGAAGCAACTAAACGCTTTAGTGCTGAAGCTAACAGGGAGATGCAGGTTACGGTGCCCCTACGCCTACATGGATGTTATACCCGGTTTTCAATGATTTTATACCCGTCCTGCCCCCGGTTTTTCGTTGGAGCAAGAAACCTTAGACTGAACTTATACATGTACAGCCCGACAAAATAAAGCAGCCTCGTATGTCTCTGTCTCAGTCTCACAACGTCAGCGTCAGGGGTCTTCAATCCCGGTCCTGGATCTTCCCCGCGCCAATCCTCCCCACTTTCTCCTCCCCCGCATTTTCAGAGTTCCGAATGACAGCATCCCCATCTATCGTCCATCTCCTCGGGTCTCACCAAACTCAAGTGGGGTATGTAGGTACATGTAGGTACCAAGTCTCCTCTCGTGCGCTGTTTCACTGTTTCTCAGCGTCCCGAGCTTTTGCTTGCTCTGGTTGGAAGCTTCGCTTTTCTTGCAACTCTCTATTTCCTCGCTTCACCGTTCAAGTCACAACTTTGAGGCTCCAATATTTCAGAAACACTGAAATCTCGTCTGATAAATAAGACTTCCTCCATAAATCAATCCTTGCTGTAGTTCCCCTGCGTCTCCGTCTTATTGTGCGTGTACATCTCTTGCCCTTCTTTTTAATTTTCACTTCGTTCATCAGTATGCCTTTCAAGAGCAAGCAACCAGATATCGACCGTGAGTCTCACTCTCATCTCTCCAATTCAAGTTCCAATCGACGTCCAAATTTCTCCAAATAACTTCCATTTCACTGACAATACTCAAGTCCCTCGAAACCTTACAATCTGGCAATGGCTCTTCGACTCCCCCGCCTCCCCCATCTCACGATTCCCTCCCTCACAGGTCGCCGGCTACACCAACACGCTCACTAACGAGCGAGTCTCCTACTCCTCAGCCAAAGCCTACACAACCTACATATCAACCGCTTTAGTGCTAAATTACGATCTCAAACCCGGCGACACCGTCGCACTCTTCTCGCCCAACAATGTCTGGTATCCAATCGCCATGCACTCCGTAATCCGAGTCGGCGGCGTCGTCTCAGGCGCCTCACCCGCCTACAACGTCGAAGAAATGACATTTGCGCTGAAGACTGGAAATGCAAAGTTCCTGATGACGGTGCCGGGGAGCATGGAGGTTGCGGCTAAGGCGGCGAAGGAGGCGGGGATTCCAAGGGAGAATGTGTTCTTGCTGGAGGGCGAGATGGATGGGATGGTGACTATTCATGATCTGATTAGGGTGGGGAAGGGGTATGGTGAGGATGGGCAGGTGAAGGCGTTTGATATCCCGAAGGGCAAGAAGAATGGCGATGTTTGCGCGTTCTTAAGTTTCAGCTCGGGGACTACTGGATTGCCGAAAGCCGTGAGTCTCCTTCTCCTAAGTTTTTTCCAAGTTTCTCTATCCCTCGCTGGCTTGGGAATGGTTTTTTTCCATCACTCAGATCATGCTTGGATCTAACACACTCCGCTTTTGACACTTGGAGAAGGAAGTCTGGCGGAACATTGATGATTAACGAATCAACAGGTTATGATCTCCCATCAAAATGTGATAGCACAGTGCCTCCAAATCGCACCCATCACGCCGTCCGACCACGACAAGATTCTCGGCGTGCTCCCCTTTTTCCATATCAGCGGCCTTGTACACGCGCTGCATCTACCGCTTGTGATCAATGCCGAAGTCTACATGCTCCCCACCTTCACCATGGCCTCCATGCTCTCCACCATCTCCAAAAACAAGATCAAAGAGCTGCTCCTCGTACCGCCCATCCTCATTCGGCTCGTGCGTGATCCTATCGTCAAAGATTACGATCTGAGCTGCGTGACACGCTTTTCGTCGGGTGCCGCACCAGTCAGTGAAGAGATCTTACAACTATTGAAAGAGACGTTTCCGGGGACGGGATTCAAGCAGGGCTATGGCATGACCGAGTCGTGTTCGTGCATTACAGCCCATCCGCCCGAGTTGTATGACTTCAAGTATGCGCATGCGGTAGGCACGGTGTGCGCGAGTACGGAAATCAAGATTGTGGATGAGGAGGGGAAGGAACTTGGGGAGAACCAGCCGGGCGAGTTGTTGGCCAAGGGGCCGCAGGTTGTCATGGGCTATCTGAACAATGAGAAGGCGACGAAAGAGTCCTTCGACGCTGATGGTTTTCTGCATACCGGAGATCAGGCTATAATTGATGGGAATGGCATTGTGACCATCACGGATCGGATCAAGGAGATGATCAAGGTCAAGGGTATTGGTGTTGCGCCTGCAGAACTCGAGGACTTGCTGCTGGGACACAAGTATGTCGAAGATTGTGCTGTCTTGGGCATTCCGGATGATTATAGTGGTGAGAAAGCTAAGGCGTATATTGTGCCGAAGAAGGGGGCGCCGGGACACGAGGAGCTGGGAAAGGCGCTGATGCAGTATGTGAGGGAGAAGAAGGTGAGACATAAGTGGCTGAAGGAAGTTGAGTTTGCGGAGGAGATTCCTAAGAGTGCGAGTGGGAAGATTTTGAGGAGGTTGTTGAGGGATAAAGCGAAGGGGGAGAGTCAGGGCACGATTGTGAGGGATGAGGTTGCTGCGAAGGCTAAATTGTAGGCTCGAAGGTTGTTGTAAGGTAGGTAGCCAGATGGTCGCGTCTTTGGGTTTGCTGCAATGATAGTCATCCCTTTTGTTCTTGCTTCATTCTCCTTTCCCGAGTAGGGTTCCACGAGGGAGGCCATAACTCATAAGGTTGCCCATCTGTCGCGGAAAAGAAGACGGTCGGATCTGAGGGGCAGCAGGCAATAAGCTTCACCGCGCCTTCATCACTTCACCGTATCATGCCCGAAGCCATGCTCCAAGCTTTTATTCGCTCTGTGTCTCAAAACCTCGGGATATCCGCTGCCTGCCTCTTGTTCCGGGTACCCAGGGAGCTTCATTAGTGCCATGGTGGACGCTCTCCCAAGCGCATTGTTGACGGATGTCGTCGTCTGGACGGCCTTACTCCACCACCAGCGTTGGAGTACGGCTCTGTAGCCCGGATCTGACGCGTCCTTTTCCTTTTCGTCCTCATCCTTCTCGTCCTCAATGTCCAGTGCTCTTTCCCTAGCAGCTTCGGCACATATATGTTTTTGCTGGTCTTTACGATTTGAACGCAAGTCAGCTCAGGGACATCGCAGACATGGAGTTTCTGTGAGGTTCCCAGCGTACCTTAGGTATCTTGCTCTTCTTAATCCTGCCCGTGCCGTGTCCGAATCCGAGGCGCCCGACCTGTAACGCTCTTGTGATCAGCCGCCTGTCACCTTGTTGCATGGTTTTCATGGCTTGATTCATATCGACTTACCTTTGGTTTCTTTTCCAGGTATGCGAGACACAGAACAATCGCAAGGACCATTGCCACCGCCATCAGGGCTTCTCGTGTAGTGCCACTGCTGGGTAGTAAGGTTTGAAGCTTGGAGACTTCTGCCACCGAGATGCTTCTCGCATCAGCAAATTGGTGGGGTTGCGGTTCCCTGGTCGACGGGTGTTTGATCGTAATGCTCCACGTCAACCGCATGTTGAAGTCTGCTGGTATGTAGTGGGATGCTGTGAGACAGGCGGTTGGAGGTGTTGCGCGGGGGGTTCTGTGAAGAAGCTCTGTATCAACCTGTCCATTCGGCTGTGCAGTTAGGTGAAAAAAATCCGAAACCCCCCTCTGGGGAAACTTGCTTTGAAATACTCCCAGTAATTAAGCAAGCCACAATGATTCGAAATATCTCCAATGATCAATGGTTTTCCCAGTGATCAGGAATACTTTAGATAATTGAGAATATAGTTCAAATATTTCTCAGGATTTGAGAGGGCGGCGCCCAAGGTGAGGGGGTCAAGACTTCTTTCGTCCCACTGTAGCCTAGGAGATTTTTGTTTCAATTTGAGCCGTTTTCTTTCCCAGAATGGCTCTCTACATTATTTTCCCAGACAGGATTCAATCCTCAGCACGACGATCAATACTCTCGCTTAGTGGGAACAGAGGAAGGGGTGATGAAGAAGTGAGGTATTCACACATGATCCTGAGAGAAGGGAAGCAGAATGCCAGTGAACTTAGGAAAGTGCTTCTCTTCAAACTTCTTCCAGATCTGTTGGTATCTGTTGCTTGTGTCCTGCTGCTTTGAACCGCGCCGAAAGAGCTCAACGATCAATGCCTCCATTTTATTACCCCTTGTTACCCTTCTCCCTATTGATCTCTATGATAAGATCCAGCTCGTTTCTTGGCCATGTACCTGGAAACATGGCCACATTCATCTTCCTCTTCCCGCTCATCATTTCGGTCCGCATGATGTCTGCGGCCTCCACAGTTTGAACATACCTGTTAGTTGAGGACCATTGTAGACAGTGAATTGTGGTGAGGTTTCTGACGTACCGTAGGAGGCTCCTGGGTCTTCTTCAGCCTTTTGCGCAGAATCGCTTTCGTCTTCTTTTGCCGGGTAATCTGTAGTCGCGCATCCTATTATTTGATGGGTGTTTTTTCGCTGACCTTTCGATGCCTCCGTACCTCTCTCTTTGCTCTAATTAGAGTAAAGAGCAGAAAAACAATCAGCAGAGTCATGGTTGCCATCAGTACCTGGAGCAGACGAGGTGTGTAGTAGTTGCCGGCAATCGCCAGTACCTAGGGCAGACTAGGTGTGTAGCTGCCGGAAATCGCCATCTTGATAGTGGTTGATTTGATAGTCATGAAGGTGGCGATGCAGGGAAGTAGTGAGGCGCGAAGGTGGTGGGACAGGGAGGTGATGAGGCAGGGAGGTTCGGGTCACCGTGTAGGGAAGAGCAATTCGATCATCGCTTGATGGGTCTTGGTCGTTGAGTTTGGAAACTTCTTTCTGAAGCTCATTTCTTCCAGTAAAGCATGCAATCGTCGCGCAATTGATTGTCTATCATTTTGATTCTAGCCAATGACTCGACTAGGAAATGAGATTGAATCGCAATTACTCGGAGATTCTATGGTTTGGTCTCAGGGGAGAGCTTCCTGCATTTCTGGATTGTGCTAGAAAAAACTCAACAATCAGGGCCTAAAATTTGGTTTGCGACCCCTTTCTACCCCTTTCCTCCAGCGGTTCACCATTTCTGTGTTGGTGATGTCTCCGGCCTTTATCATTTGGACGCAGTTAGTCGTTATTCATCTGAGACAATGAATTGCTGTGATGTTTCTAACTCACCTTGGATGTTTCCGTCTTCTTGCCCATATCACCCTTCTTGCCGCTTCTGTGTCTCAATTTAAGGTGGATGACCTATAATCGCCCATCTTGTTAGCCGTGTTTATGCTTTCTTTGGCTTTTCAATGCCTACTTACCTCTATCTTTGCCTGAATAAGCTCAAACACCAGAAATACGATCACAAAGCCCAGGATTGCCATCACTGCCATGACCTGACAAGGTACCATTGTGCCAGGGAATGTGGTCTTGTCCTTGACAGTTTCAGCCACCAAGTACTTTGGATCAGGACCTTGGTTGGACGTTAGGCAGCCCAAGACACCTTTCACAGTGTCCCAGAAAGCAGACTGCATGTTGACTGTTGTTGAATTTCAGAACGATGTCGTGAGTGGGGAGGAGGTGCTGAGACAGGGTGCTTGGAGTCGTTGTATTGCAAGCGTTCAATTTGTTTATTGCTTGATGTGATCGGTCGGTGACTTCGTCAACTTCCATCCGAAGCCCACTTTTGTTGAAATATGCGTGCAATTTGTTGTCTGTATATCTGATCTAGCTGAAGACTTGGCTAAGAGATACAGTTATGCGACAAAAGTTCGAATGTCTGAACTTCCCTTTATAATTTGGGAATGTCCCCAGTGATTGGAAATATCCCCAGTACTTGAGAATACTTTTAGAGACTGAGAATATTCTCGAATTATGGAGATTGAAAATATCCCCAGAGATTGAGAAGACTAAGTAGCTGAATCCAGAAAGGTGGTTCAGACTTCTGTTGTCCCACCGTAACCAAATTTCATCGCAAATGTTTGGAGGTCATTTGTTCATCGTGGGGAAAGCACCCCTGAAACCGCCCCCTGAAACCCCCAATTGTTGGGCTGGCTCGTGAAGAGCTAGATCCGGAACTGGGGAGTGTCGACATCATGAATGAACTATGAAGCATACTTGGTGGAGTTAGTGGTAATTTTTCGACAAGAAACATTTCATAGCTTCCATGAAATCAGACTGCATATGCATCTCGTCATTATCCACCTCCCCTGATCTTGCATATGCAGGTAAGCGGTCAAAACGTGGAAACTTGCACAAGATGGGGCTTCTCTGTCAAGCTCCATGACAACGGATATTTTTGTTCCGTCCTTCGACATGTATCTCATCCGATTGATTGGGCCTTGCAAGCTAAACCCTAGCCATGAATGCCACTCGGATATATCTCGATATGAGCCTGGAATAAACCCACAAAAGTCTGAAATATTATATATACGAACAAGAGATAGTGAAAATTGATATATTCCGACAGTCATAACCCTGAAGCCATCTCGAGTCCGCAACAAGAAGTCGAGACTCGAGGCCAACACCATGTTTATCTCACGATTCTTCACTTCTGCGGTGGCTCTCTTTAGCCTGGCAAGCGGCAGTGCCATCAAACGTGCTTCTCTCCAACAAGTCACCAACTTCGGTCCCAATCCTTCCAGTACTCAGATGTGGATCTACGTCCCCGAAACTCTGCCCAAGAGTCCTGCTATCATTGTTGCCATCCATTACTGCGAGGGCAATGCTTCCATCTACAACTCCTACACTCCTTACTCGGCGCTGGCAGACCAGCATGGCTTCATTGTTATTTACCCATCAACACCGTATGGTGGAATGCATTGCTGGGATGTTTCATCGACTTCTACTCTGACGCATAATGGCGGCGGAGGCAGCAATTCCATTGCCAATATGGTCACGTATACAGTTGCACAATACAAGGCGGATGTTAGCAGGGTCTTTGTCACAGGTGAAGATATCCTCTTTTGATGCTCATTTTTGATTGTGACACTCATTCTGGCCCCCAAACTCATTTCTCCTCATCATACTCATGCTTGACTTGGAAACTAACTCGAAAGAAGGAACTTCGTCTGGCGCCATGATGACCGTAAGCTTGACCCCAAGGACCTCATTTACTCTTTTCCCAACATCCAGCTAACAAGTCCAAGAACGTCCTCGCCGCAACCTACCCCGAACTCTTCGCCGCAGCATCCGTTTACTCCGGTGTCCCAGCCGGCTGCTTCGTTTCATCCAACAACACAGTCGATGCTTGGAACACATCATGCGCTCAAGGGCAAATCAACGACACCCAACAACAATGGGCCAACGTCGTCGACAACATGTACCCGGGCTACACCGGTCCCCGTCCCAAGATGCAAATCTACCACGGTTCGGCGGACAATGTCCTGTACCCACCCAACTACAATGAGACGATCAAGCAATGGACCGGCGTTTTCGGTGTTTCTCTCACTCCGACAGAGACTGGGGCCAACCTGCCTCTGTCGGGATACACGAAGTACAAGTTTGGGCCGAATGTGCAAGGCATCTATGCGGATGGTGTTGGTCATACAGTGCCAGTCATGGGAGATGAGGACATGCGGTGGTTTGGGATCACCAGCTAGCCGGTCATGATGATATGGAAATGAGCTGCAGGCTTTCAGTCTGAGCTGTCAGTGCTGGAAGTTAGAGGGGCATGTCGATGTTGATGGTCTTGTCGTTCTGAGCAGAACGGTTCTCAAGTCTCGACGTGTAGAAGGCCATCAGGGCATCCGGTGGTAGGACGCGGTGGCATTAAGGCATTTACCGGTCTAGAGCTTCCCGGAAAACGAAGATGTTGCCGTGATAAAATGCTCAAGATGGCGAGATGACTGGAGCTGAGTTATGTTCATGATCTGTGGTACATGTAGGTAGTATTTGTCGTCGGGAGGCCCCACAATTAGCCGGACCCTTTCGGCATTCTCCGGCATGTGGGTGACGACTGTGACGACATATCCCGAGATGGGATGAAATAACATTGAATGTTCGCGCCTTCAATCTTTTGCTTCATCGCCGGAACGTCTCTCCATCAAAACGCGCCACAAGATAGACCATACCACGCCAAGATCCTGCACTCACGATGCAGGTACCATCGTCCCGCAGAATGTTCATCTGAAACGGCGCCTGAAACCCCAGCCGACGGGCGTTGCACTCGATCCTCGCCCAAAGCCTTCCAGAAAATTTCCAGCTTCGCCGAACACCAACGCCTTTCGTTCTAGCCGGGCCTGTGGAAGGAGTCCGTCCACGTGGGCCCATGCCTAATGCTGCCCGACCGACTTCAAAGCTTCGATCGACCAGACGACGACGATTGACACAATGTCCTCCCCAAAGCAAATCGGCTGAAGCAGGCTGGTCCCTGCGTGCCATCCCTCGGTCCCTCTATCTCCCATCAATTGGCATCCATCATATGCCTCGAGCGCACCTGAGAATCGAGTCGCAACTCCTTTCAGGAATCAAGCTATCTGTCCGCTTCCTTTGCGCCGTTGGCCCGTCGCCCAATCCATTCAACATCCCTTTGTGGATCCGCTGATAACCTAGGTGATGGATGGGTGCTTCAAGTTCAAATAGATTGAAGCCGCGGAATCTTTCCTTGCTCATAGAGTTCCATCGGAACTTTGAAACTCTTCGGACTCTCACCCACCGTCTCTGACTAGCCATTGGCGTGGAACTTGCGACCCAAGCTCGGAATGTTTAAATACAAGGGTACATTTATGTCTCGTTCTGACGCTTCAGTAGCCGTTTTTCCGTTTTTCCGTTTCCTACGCGTGTATCGTTGCCTGTCGTCTTTCTTATTGCCATTTTCAGACACCTTGAAAAAAGCTCCAAATTTGTTGCCGGCTAGAAGTAAGGGCTTACTTCTCGCGAAGCAAAGTCCGCGGATTTTTTTTTTTCTAGGAAGAAAAGGAATCGAACCTTCGCTAGCTCCTTGCCATTGAGTTTACAGCTCAACCCATCATACCAACAAATGGGACCTTCCTTATATAGATATTGTAAAGATACAATACAT